>CANXYI010487507.1:0-28099 GCA_948208565.1 Hura crepitans
AAAAGAAAGCATATGAATATGTAATAATGTTTAAGTTAGTAAAAATTATGAAATATGTATGTTAAGGTTTAAATTAAGTATTAATTAATATATTAAATTTTATGGTTGAAAATGGTATAAAGTATGGTGAAAATGAGATGGTGAAATCCTAGATTGATGAATTTGATATACCTAATTTAAGTTTAATAATGCAAATAGACTAATAAAATATGAGAGGATTTATTTAAATGAATAATTAATGAATATAAGAATTTTGTGTATATATATATGGTGGTCTTAAATCAATATTTAAGTATAATATTGAATATAATATTTATATATGTAATATTAGCACCTAAATTGTATTAAGATAAATTGTGTTATATTGGTAAAGTTAATTAAATGAAGAAAATAATATTGTTCTTATAAGAATTAATGTTATTCTATACATATTAAGTTATAATTAAATAATTAATTCAAGTATGTAGGATTATAAATAAATGTGTTTGTGAGAATTATGTAAAGATATGTGGTATTAAAATTTATTAAATGAGCTGAAAGACATATGGAATAATAATTAAGAAAGAAAATAATAATAGTAAAATAAAATACAATAAAATGAATAAAGTAATTATTTAAGTTAATTAATGGTATGGAAAAATATTAATATGTGACTTTATTATTAAGGTATTAAATTAAATAAATAGATAACTAATTGTATCAATATATTTGCATATATGGATTAAATAAATGGGTATTTAAAAATCATATGTGTATATATACAAGTATATATATAGTCAAAGGAAATTAATAGATAAAAATAATATTATATTAAAATATAGTTAGTAATTGTTGAAAATGGTATTTATTGCATAATGAAAATTTATTTGTTTAAGTAAATGTGACATGGAATAATGAGTAAAAGTAGAAGTAAATAATTGTATATGTGGCGATTGAAAGACTAAAGTAATAATAAAAGATAATTAATGGGAAATTGTTGAATAACTAAAGCAATGATTAAGGGTAATATATAAAATTTATGTTAGATAATTTTAAGGACATTGATTAAATAAAAATTAGTAATATATTATTTATGACTAAATAAAAGAAAATATGGAATGATAAATATGTGTTGTATAGGATAAAGGTAGTCTTGTATATTAAGTGTACACGACGAGTGGAAGTGATCATTTTTGTTATGGAAGTATGGCATGCTATGGGTGCATACGTATGAATGTCTTAGACATGAAAATGCAATTAAATGTGATAATAATGTTAACATAGAAATGTGGAAATGACAATAACAACTATGCAAAATTATTGATGTAAACAGAATGGATAATTTCATGGGGATGACTTGAGAATGAGAAATATGAAATTGACCAAATGAATAGTATTTTACTCATAAAGTAACCTGTAACTCGGGAATGTGCATAAGTGCATAAGTGCCCATAACTATAATACATAAATGGTGTCATAACTATAGAAATGACCAATAACAATATAAAGCAATTGCTAAGTAAGATTTAAACCATATCAGTTAGACACCCACTAGATGGGTTGACCAATCAACTAATAAATTAGCAGCCACTAGGGGTTTTGGTCCTCTAAGGCCATTGCCTTTGATGTTTGATGGTGGGTGCAGCCACTAAGGTTCTAATATTGTGCCCTGCATAGTTGGGTATTAGGAGGTCCATACGAGCTGATCTTGCTATCCATTTGATTTATTTGTGGATATTAGGAGGTCCTAAGGGGCTAATCCCTAGTATCCACCTCTAATGCGATCGACCTATTGATTTGGGATATTAGGAGGTCCCACGAGTGTGGGCTGATCCTTGCTCTCCCCTACAAATGTTGGGAGGTTACGGGACTGATCCCTGCCACCTGCCAATCTAATATTGGGAGGTTCACATGGTCTAATCCTTGCTATCAAACAAGGTAGGTGCAGCTGCTAAGGTCTAAAATGTGGACCATTGCATAGCCTAAATCTCACTATCCAGTGACTTTAAGTGCGGTCTCTCTAGTATGGGCTTGAAATAGAATGACATAAAGGTATGTTAATAATAATGATTGTGATGAACTTATAATGTACTTGGCACAATTTAAAAGTATTATAATGTATCTAGGTGAATTTAACTAGACTATAAGATACACTAGTTAATAAATGATAATGCTGATAAAGAAATAATATAATTACATGCAATAGAGTCTGTTTGTCAAATATGGGCTACCAAATTTATAAGTTAATATGGAAGTTAATATGAAATGTTTTAATGATCAAACAGAGAACATTGAGTGACTAACTCATAATTAGTATAAAAGTTATTTAATCTCAATCAAATTAATATAATTATAGTGACAAGAGTAATACATTAAAAGAAATCAATGTGTTAAATGAAAATGATTATGCAAGAAGTGTTAAAAACAAAAGAACAAAACCAGGAAGCGAAATAAATAACATATTATTTCCCTAGTGTAAGGTAAATTAATATAAGAAATGATTATAATGTAATATGTCAGTATGTAAATATAATACAGATGTAAAAAGAAGATAATGTTTAGAGAGACGAGAATATTTTTAACGAAAGAAAGTAGAATAAATATGAAGTAGTGATTGTTAAGCAAACTATGAACTTGATGTATATTGCTAATTAGAAAAGGGAAAGTTTTTATTTATACTGTGTAAAATATATGTTACATTGCTTACATTAAACTTGATACCTTATAATTATTTATGTGTTGTGATATAAAATTTTTATAAATTGTTAATGTTATCATATTTATGATGCATGCTTGTGTACTTGCATGTTACACATATATTTTATTGAATACACCATTGAGCATCATCGTTTAGCCTACTAGCTTTGTTGGTGCATAGGTAATAGATAGGAGTTAAGTTACAGCCTCAAGCAAAGCACCATAAGTTAATGAGTTTGAATCTGGTAACACATGTACACAGGTGAGTAACATTATTAGATTGGCACTCATGTATAAATAAATAGTGGGTGCTAAATTGTACTATTATAGTTAGGTGATTAAAATTAATAATGGTAAGTTAAGTAAGTTACTGTGATGTCTTTCATTCAAATCTAGCAATCGGATCGGGTGAGAAATATCCCTTGTGGCATCCTATATCTGAACTGGTTATGGGTTAGGTATTAGGGTATTACATAAAGGGTTAGAACCATAGCCTATAGATATAGATATCCAAGTTAGCAACCCTATTGGATAGATTGTGATAGTGAATAAGATATATAGACACTATCCTCTAGTGATCTAGGACTAATTATTCCCTACAGACCTCATTGAACTTCCCTTATATGAATTTGACCTCATCTTTGGTATGGACTAGTTATCAGAACATCATGCTATAGTTGACTATAAACATAAGAGGCTTACCCTTTGGAAAGTCGACAGATATGAGGTGACAATTATTAGTGAAAGAAATTTTGTGGGTGACATCATCTCAGCTTTTATAACTAGACGACTCATTTGTGAAGGCTATGAAGCTTAAGTAGCCCATGTAGTTGATACCAACAATCCCACTCCTAGCCTTGATCAAATTCATAAGGTGTTAGAATTTCCTAATGTGTTCCTTGAAAAGTTACAAGATTACCCCCACTGCGGAAAGTTAATTTTGAGATTGAAGTATATCTTGCTATGACACTTGTATCTATTAATCCTTATAAGATGACACTTATAGAATTGAAGAAATTAAAGTTGCAGTTTCAAGATTTGTTAGATAAGGGTTTTATTAGACTGAGCACTTCACATTGGGAAGCACCTGTGCTCTTTGTAAAGAAGAAAAATGGGTCACTCCAATCGTGTATTGACCACATACAACTGAATAAGGTGATAGTTAAGAATAAATACCCATTGCCAAGAATCGATAACCTCTTCGAGCAACTTAAAGGTATCGGTGTCTTTTCTAAGATAGATTTGAGATCGAGGTACCATCAATTATGGATTAAAGAGTCTAACATACCTAAAACTATCTTCAAAACTAGATATGGGCATTATGAGTTGTTAGCGATGTCGTTTGGATTCACTAATGTCCTAATAGTCTTTATGGACCTAATGAATAGGATCTTTAAACCTTGTTTGGACCGGTTCATGGTAGTATTTATTGATGATACCCTAGTCTATTCCATGACTTGAAAGGAACATGAACAATATCTTAAAATTATGCTACAAATTATGAGAGAGAAGTAGTTGTAAGCTAAATTGAGTAAATATGGTTATTAGCTAAATGAAATAGCCTTTCAAGGCCATATTGTATTAGTAAAAGGCATCAGGGTGGATCCCAGCAAGGTCAAAGCTATGTTGGAGTGGAAATCTCCTAGGAATGTAACTAAGATACAAACTTCCAAGGATTGGTTGGATACTACACAAGGCCTTAATTTAAAAGGTGTGAGTGATTGTGTATGTGTGTGTAACACATGATCAAAACACCTATCTTCTCTATTATCTCCATGACCTGATGCCATTTCCCTCTTTTTTCTCTCTTTTCTCCTTTTTCACCATTTCTCCACCAAAAACATGAAGTTATATATGAAAATTGATCCTCTCTGTGTTTAGAGCTCCAATCTAGTGTCAATTTTGCAAGAAAAAAGTGTTTTGGGGAAAAAAGAGAGGTTCACACATTTAGGGTTTCTAACCCCAAAATTAGGGTAAACCAAAAATTGAAACCCTAGCATTTGTCTAGGTAATTAAGGATGCCCAATTTATTGATTCTAGTGTTATTTTCATGTTTGGTGTAGTGTAGTTTTTTTTATATGAATTTTTTAATATAATTTCTATTATGGAATTTAGATAATGTGGAGGAAAGCCAAGGCAAAGGAAAAGAGAAGGTGTGAGGTGCCTTTTGGGATACCGAATGATTGCTTACTAATTATATTCAATTAAATATGTGTGTGCATTTGTGTGTTCTGCATTATCAAGAATAAATTCATTATGTCACTTTGTCAGTTTAGGTTTTAGAACAACCCCAAAAATGGTAAACATGGTATAATAAGGTTTATGAGGTGTCGAGTTGATGGAATGAATGAAAAATGATACAAAAATAAGTAAAATGAATAAAATGTTAGCTTGGCCAAATGGTATGTTCATAAGGGTATAATGTTAATTATTGTAATGATCATTGAAATCAATGTAATTAGAGTGCATTAAGATCAATAATAATTGTACATTATGCTTCAGAGGTAAGGAATAGGGAATGTTGATTGTATCATAAATGGTATGTATAAGGCATGTATTTATTTTTATGTGTAAGTGTGTGATACATGATACTGGTTAGCATAAGGTAATTGTCTAGTGTTTCTGGCATGATGGTAAAGTTTTTCATAGGATTTAAGCTACCAAAATAAATGACATGGCATGTTTACTTATGTGTACATGTGGAGGTGACATTTACAATGAGTTAATGTTATAAAATGAGATACACGTACGACACCATGAAATGGTAAATGGCAAGGTAATAACCACGTAACCAAATAGTGGTATGAATTGGTGGGTTCATGTAATAATATGCATAGATCATCTAATGTAAATGTAGCTAAAGTAAAGATATTAATAGCGCATATGTGTTGGACAATTTATTGGATAGATTAACCAATCAACTAAGGATGTAATAACTACTAGGACACTTTAGTGTCATGTTTCATGTAGGTCTAGCTGCCATGAGGTCTATGAAGGCCACCGCACATATATATGTTATACATTGATATGATATGATATGATATTTTCATAGTGTCATAGTTGTTGGGTGGTCCAACATAACAACTACACATATTCTTTATGTGGGTGTAGTCACTGGGAGGTTTAACAATACCACTACATAGTTATAGTGATGTATAATGCTGGTGTAGTAGCCGTGAGATCTAATAAGGCCACCATAAACCTTCATGCTAGTACAGTAGCTATGAGGTCCAAACTATGGTCTATTGCACATTGTGATCCTATTATCTAATATAAGGATTGTTTTTTGTCAGATATCATCTAGTAACCAGTAAAGGACTATTTGTAAAATAATAAATAATAAGTTGATAATCAATTGGCAAGACATGTATGATAAATGGCATTAAGTAATGTAACATGATTAAGTACATAACCAAAAGGGCACAATGTTGTGTGTGTATACTTTATGTCATCTATCTATGAGGCATTGCATGCTAAATAAGTTTGTGTGTGTGAGTGTAAGCATGTTTTATCGATTACACCACTAAGCTTTATGCTTAGTGCTTTGTGTTTTCATTGTATAATTTATATATAGATAGCTTCGAGCCAACCTCAAAGAAGTAGTGCAACAGGGTTACCTTTAATCATTTTAATATATTTTATATTATATAGTGTGATGTATATAATAGTAGATGGCACTTACATGTGAATAGTAAGGATAAGTGAGTTTTATCCATGTACAATTTTTACATAAGCTAGCTTGGATATGTAAATTATTATGACAAATGTTACGTTATGATGGCATACATGCATGTGAACTTCATTGTGTGTTTATGGTGTGATTGCTATAATTGATATAGTAGCTTGATTATGAAAATATTGATTGAGATGGGTTGTAAGGACTAGATGGGTCTATGATCATGTCTTGAGATTGGGACATTATAGAAGTGTTATTTTATGAAGGTTTTATTTTTAGAACATGACACCGAGCGGCTATTATGCTTTTAGATTTCTATCTTGGTAGGGTGGCTTTATTTTCTATGCATGCGTATATAATACATGATTGTTTACATGTTCATAATTACCACACACACACATAATAGGATTTTATGATGATAATGGTGGGAGTAGGTAAAATTTAATAACGTGCCATCTCTTATTTAGGTTGGTAATAGTTTAGGTAAGGAGTGTCAAAATCTGGCAACTCCTATTCAAATCTGGCTACTAAATTGAGTGAGGGGTGTCACATTTTATTGTATTAGAGTAATGTTTAGGAACTTTTAGATGCATTAGGTTGCATATGATTACCATAGGGTTGTAAATACATATAACACATGACATTGCACTACTTGTGGATGATGGTTATTCTCTGATATAGATTAAAGATGAGTGAATCAATACTGCCAGCTATTAAGGCGGAGGTGATGAGTCATGCTTCTATAACCATCTATGTGCTGGTGAGTTCAGAAGCTCCATTATCTAATGATAGAGCCCAGCCTATGCCTACCTAACTGGTATAAGTGCAACCATTACTACTACAATAGATGGTGAAAGAATTCAAACAAGTTGCTATTGTAGTTACCCTATTTTTGCCACTAGTGCCACCCACCATAACAATCTCAAGCTCTCTAAAAGAAGTAGTTAGAGTGGGTGAAGATAATAGGACCTGGGGATTTCCTATATATAGATAGAGATGATTCAGCTATAGTAGAATATTGGCTTCGAAAGATTGATTGAATTCTAAAATAGCTAAAATTCACCACTAAGGAGAATTTGATCTATGCCACCTTGCTATTACATGAAAGGGCACATCATTAGTGGAGGATAGTTGTAAAGTGTAAGGCTCCAACAAAGTTAACTTAGAACTTCTTCCCACTGAAGTTTAGGAAGTGGTACATTATGAAGAATAACCTAGAAAAAAAAAGGCAACAATTCTTTTATTTGGAATAGAGGGGATGACCTATACCAGAATATGAAAAGGAGTTTGCTATGCTAAGTAGATACATGACTGAAATTGGGTGCACTGAGTAAGAGAGGTGTAGGAGGTTTAAGAAAGGCCTCGATACTGAAATCAAGTTGTAGGTAGCTATGAGTAAGATTTGGGAATTTGCTCCTTTGGTTGCTGTAGCTACACTATTGAGGATATACTGAAAACAAAGAGGAGAATTTTAAGAAGAGCTCTTTCATAGCTGATCATGCTAGTTCTTCCCCAAAAGTGGGCAAGAAGCAAAAAGGAGGCCGACCTAGCTATCTATTGCAAAAATTAGCCCTAACTAAAAAATCTAGGCTAGTAGGGCAATTTAGATCTTGACAGTAGAGGCTAGTTACTAGTGCACTAGTTTCTATAGCCAAGAGTGCATTGCTTATATGTGGGATATGTGAGAGGAGTTATGGATTTATTTGTTGGAGATTGGTTCTAGGGGCACACAATGGATATGGGTCTATGGATCATTATCTGAAGGATTATCTACTTAGAGCGGAGGACTCCACATAATTGTCGGTTCCATCACTTACACTAGCTACAAGCTAGAAGGAGGACAAAGGAGAAAAAGATAGAGAAAGTCAAAAACCCTTATTAGAGGGAAGCAAAGGACAGAGGCTTGGGCTCCAATGCACCAGTATGCTATTAGAGCTCGAGTGGATACAAACTCCCCATATGTCATAGTTGGTACATTTTATTTTCTTCATTCACACTTTTTTTTGGCTTTAGTTGACTTTAAGATCCACATATTACTATTTTACACCACACTAGCATAAGATACATGGTTGCAATCAAGGCCTCTAGATATAGAAATCATAGTTAGTAATCCAATAGGATAGCATGTGATAGTGGATATATTATACAAGGATTGTCCCTTAGCTGTCTAAAGACATATCTTTTTAGCAAATCTTATGGAGTTACCCTTTAATAAATTTGACATTATATTAGGTATGGATTGGTTTTAAGACATAATGTCATGGTGGACTATAGATAGAAAAGACTTACTCTCTATATAATAGATAGGGATGAAAATACAGTAGTTGGTGAAAGAACATATTTCTTGACTAATGTTATTTCCATAGTTATAGCTAGACGAATGATAAAAAATGTTTCCAAGGCTACTTGGCACATGTGGTTAATACTAAAAAGGTAGGACCCGATGGTAGCCAAATACTAATAGCAACTAAATTTCTAGATATCTTTCTAGATGAGTTGACAGGGTCATGACCTTAACATGAAATTAAGTTTGCTATAGAGGGGTACCTCAGCATGGCACCAATATTAATAGCACCTAATAGAATGGCACCTGCATAGTTAAAAGAGTTAAAGGGGTGATTGTAGGAGTTGCTAGATAAAGGATTTATCATGACCAATGTTTCACCATGGGGAGCACCAGTCCTATTCATGAAAAAGAAGCATGGTTCCTGATTCTATATGTAGACTACAAACAACTCAACAAAGTGACCATTAAGAACTACTAGCCATTGCCCAGGATTAATGACCTTTTTTTATCAACTCAAAGGATCCAGTGTCTTCTAAGAGATTAACCTATAATCTAGGTATCATCAACTAAGGGTAAAAGACTCTAATGTACTGAAAATACCCATCCATAAAAGTTATAGACACTATGAGTTCTTAGCGGTGCCTTTTCTGTTGACCAATGCCCTAGTTGCATTTATGGACCTAATGAATCGAATATTCAAGCCACACTTTGGTCAGCTTGTCATGGTGTTCATTGATGATATTCTAGTTTACTCTAAGACCAGAGAAGAGATGAACAACACCCTAAGTTAGTATTATAGACCTTAAGAGAAAAGTAGCTTTACGCCAAATAGAGCAAATGTGAATTTTGCCTGAATGAAGGGGCATTCTGAAGACATATTATTTCATCTAATAGGATCAAGGTGGACCCAAGTAAAATCAATGCTATATTTAAATGGAAAGCTCCGTGGAATGTGACAAAGATCAATAGTTTCTTAGTATTAGCCTATTATTATAGGCAATTCATGAAAGTATTCTTTATGATTAGTGTTCCTATGAAATGCCTATTGAGAAAAGATGTGAAATTTATGTCAGATCATAAATGTTAGCAAAGCTTTAATCATCTAAAAGCAATGTTAATAGAAGATCCTATTCTTACACAATTTGTAACACCCCCTACTAGATTCCTAACAAAATTCGATAGGCAATGTACTTCCCACCAAGTCACCCATCTTGAAATTGCTTTAGGTCTACACTCCTTAACACTTATAGTATATTTGTTATTTGATTTGACATTTCTTAAATTTTCAGTCTATCCTTTAACTATTCTTATATGAGGTATAATAGACCTAAAAAAAACCATGTGACAGACACTCAACATGTTTAGAGAAAATTAGGCAGCACAACAGCTACACGGGTGATATTTTATAATTTTTCCCACTTATAAAAACACTTCTAATATCATTATTATCAATCTAACTTCTTTTGCACCATTTTAATCCCCTCAAAAACCTTATCACATATCAACAAACACTTACAAATCACACAAGGCCTCAGGCCTACAATCATAAGAAAACCACATAAATAACTCATTCAGATAAACAACCTGTTTATATACATCACCTAAACACACATATATATAGACACTAGATGCTTCTAAGCATGCTGAACCCATAACCTACAATATTTACTTAAGTGCCTACTAAGAAAGAAAAAAAATCTATATACCATTCACTGTCTGTACTAGTACACTGCATGATCCTTGAGGCTGGACTGTTTACCTCTACAACCTTCACACCAAAACATTGTTACGTTGAGTATAAAACTCAATGGTGAATTTAATACATTATAAACATGTCATATACAGGCACATAGATGTAATAATAGGCTATAAGTGTATAAATACAATGAAGAAATTAAATTCATGCAAGTAACATCAATTCTAATGCTCAGTCTCTAACTTCATTTAATTATAATTTATGCCATTGTGATATTTTCAGTCAATTTAATAATTTAGTGATTTGACATCAATCATGGTTGTAAATTAATTTAATTTAATTTAATAGGCCAAACTAGATAGACTACACTTAAAGGCATTAAGCTAAGAGAGAATGGAAAAGTTATGCAATGGTCCATATTCTAGACCACGACCGCTGTATTGGCCCTATCTAGTAGTAGGGATCAGTTCACTTGAATATTCCAATACCAAACAAAAGGATATCAGGGATCAGCCTATAGACCTCCCTATATCCAAAACAAATCAATTGGAAGTAACTCTATAGGTAGTAGGGATCAGTCTGTAAACTTCCCAATATCTAAATAATCATCACCAATCAACTTTAGTGGATAATAGGGATTAGTACATAGACCTCCCAATATTCAAATAATTAGGATTAAACATCTCCAATGGATATTATAGATCAATTCGTAGACCTCCCAATACCCAACAAATCACTAATAAATATCTAGTAGCTGCTAATCCCTAGTTGATCGATCAACCCATCTAATGGTTGTCTAACTAATGGGCCTTCTACCTTTGTTTCACGTCTATATATTTCATGATCATTATCTTATAATATTTTGAAATGAATAATAGATAGTTATAAATTTATTTTGATAGTTGAAATTTGACCTAGAAAGTTATAGGTCATTTTTGGTCCTACTGGACAGTTACGAGATTATTTTTCTAAGCAAATTTAGGTCACTTCCTTAGGCATAATTAGGTCCACTTTAAGTCTAATCTAGGTAATTGTCTAAAGTCTAATTATGTCCAAGTCCAAATCCATTTCCAATGTATAAGTCATTAACTCATTTTTCATAGACAGTTATAGGTCATTTTAGCTTTTTACGTACACAGTTACCGGTCTATAACATACCTTTTTCATGGCATTTTTCCAAGCCATTTTAATCTATTCTCACACATTGCCATAGGCCTAAAGCTATATCAATTTACACATCTCAATTGACCTTAAAAATGGCCTAAAATTATTTCCATAAAAGTTTCACAAGGTATCCCAATTTTAGGTTTAATTATATGCCATTTTAAGTTCCACTTTAGGTCAATTTTACAACTCCATTACAAACCATTTTCATGTAACATTTTAGCTCAATTTCGACATTAATTCCTTACCACTATCTATTAATTATCATGCCATATTTCTCATACATTTTCATCTATCTCATGCCAATCTCACATGACACATTTCATGCTTAATATGACATGCCATTCTCACACACACACCCTATGCCATAACTTGCATATCATGCCAACCTTACCCCACATACTGCTTAGCTAAAGCTTTTTAATGGCTATATACATGCTTTTGCTCATATTCAATCATGCATACACATATAATGACATGATTCAAGCATATATACACACACACACATCATATAGCATGTAACCCAAGCTTTGACATGCCTTACACATGCCTTAGCCATACTATGAACACATGCTTACAAGCATTTTTCCATTAAATTCACCATATATACATACAATTCTACCTGTAACATACCATTTCCCATCCAACACCCTATGCTACCATGCCATACACACACTTTGCAACCAAAGGCACCTCATCGCACCTCTTGACCACTGATGATAACACCACTAACCAATTTTTTTTCTCACTATACACATACACAATCTGTTAACTTCCATATCATACACACTAATAGCCATCAATTCCCAACCTAAACCAAGCCATAACAAAACCCACACATATACATAACCTCTTGGCCAAAGTGAACCATCAACTTTCCATCAATTCCTTTCACCAATTCATCACTCAAATATTTCAAACCACACAAAAATAACACTAATACAAGCTTAATTCATTAGTACATATACTTTAGCCATATAACCCGTAAGTTCCATGCAACATTTCTACCCAAACCATACATAAATTAATCATAGCATTCCTTAAATGTATTCAATTGATGTACCTCACTAAATTTCAATGCTTTTTTTTTACCCTTTTAGCTTCTCAATTCCATTGTTGCACTTTACCATCACCTTGGCCTACATACACATATATATTTCTTAAAAAAACCCTAAAAATTCTATAAGCCTCCAAACAAAAATCTAAAGTCATAAACAATATTAAAAGAATGAAACCCCCTTAGAAAAAATAAAATAGAAGAAAACACACTTACACTTGTTATTGATTTTTAAATCTCCCTTTACGTATACTTGATGGTTTCTCAATTTTTCTTAAATTGTATGGGTGTTTATGATACCTTAACCCTTTAAGAACTAATTTTTACTTAATGAAATTAATTTTTAGTGACAATTTAGGGTTTAATTAAGCTTGGGAAGTAATGTAAAAGGTTGAGAGAAAGAGAGAAAGGTGTTGGGTGGAAGAGAAGGGAAATAGGATTGAAGTGAGGTAGGAGAGTGGTCTTTTCCACATGGATGCTTAAGTGGGATGAGAGGGTTCTTATAGGGGTCATGGATAGCTCAACTGGTGACATGTGTCACTTCAGCTTCCCAAAAATGCTTAATTTGGTTTAAAACTTCAAAAAATTTTAAAAATTCACTTTGACATCCAAAAATTATCATGTTAGTTTTAAGAATCCTCATTTTGGTTTATTTAAGGCCTCACAAAATTGTCGATCAAAATTCTTTAAGTAAGATAGTTAACCAGTTTCTCAATTTATGTGAAAATCCCAAAATTTAAGAAAAATAGTAAATGACATCAAAATTTAAAAATTCATTCACTAATGGTCTTAGGGGAATTTTTGACCTTGAAAGTATGGCATTTTTAGGTCTGTTTGAGCACATTCGGGGGCATTCTTTGCCTAAGTCCATATGAGCCTTTAATACACTAGATTTTCACCTAAAATAATTTATTGGTGCCGCTAAATCATTAAATTATGTCACTTTCATCATTTTATGGCCTCTCAAAGTTTCATGATAAGTATGCCTTGGCTCGAGCCTTATGAAGGTGACCCGATACTTTAGGCACACTTTTTGACACCTCAAAAGCTCGAATATACTATTCATAGAGCCTCGACTTATAAGTGTTACACAATTAGAGTCAGGGAAAGGCTTTGTTATTTATAGTGATGCCTCTTATAATGGACTTAGGTTTGTATTGATATAAAAGTGTAAGGTAGTGGCTTATGCATCGAAGCAATTGAGGCTAAATGAAAAGAATTATCGAACTTATGATCTGGAGTTAGCTATTATTATTTTTGCCTTGAAAATATGGATGCATTACTTTTTTAGTGGGAGATGCTACGTGTATACATATCATAAGAGTTTTAAATACTTGCTTACTTAGAAGGAGTTAAACTTGAGGCAACGAAGGTGGATAGAATTGATCAATGACTATGATTGCCTAATCTAGTATCATCTTGTTAAAGCAAATGTAATAGTTGATATATTGAGATAGAAGTTCTTATGTGGCTTGAGAACAATGAATGCCAAGTTTGAGTACTTAAAGGATAGAGCTTTGTTAGTAGAATTATAGGTGAAACTTAATTTAATAAGGAAACCCAGAAAGATGATGTTCAACTCATGTACATAATGGACTTTATTAAAGGGAGGAAGCCCACTTATCATGAAACTATGGCAAATGGATGTCAATAGTATCATGATCGACTATGCATGCTATAAATAGAGGACATTAAGAGATATAGCATACATCTTGAAAGAAGAAAAATGCACTAGGACATGAAACCATATTACTACTAGCCTGGGATGAAAAAGGATATAGCTGAGTACATGACTAAAAGTTTCACCGACCAATAAGTGAATGCTAAACACTAGGTTCCTTCTAGATTACTTTATCCCATAGTAATACCAGAGTGGGAATGGGAGAGAGTCATGATGGACTTCATAGTAGGTTACCCATGACTAGGAATAAATGTGATGCAGTATCTATAATTGTTACATAACTATACATTGATGAAATTGTAAGGTTACATGCAGTGCTAGTTTCCATTATTTCAGATCGAGACTCAAGGTTCTCATCTAAATTTTGGAAGAAATTACATAATGCCTTAGGTACTTAACTCACATTCAATACATCATTCCTCCATAAATATATAGCAAATCTTAGCATTTTATTTAGGTGTTAGAGGATATGTTGAGGAGTTATACCATTAAATTTAAAGGCAATTAGGATAGAAACCTATCTTTGGTAGAATTTGCTTATAACTACAGCCATCAAGCAAGTTTAGGAATGACATTCTATGAGGCTTTATATGGGAGGAAATGTAGAACCCCATTGTGTTAGAGTGAATTAGGTTAAAATAAGCTGATGGGGTAAGACTTGATCAAAAATGCAAAAGAGAAAGTTAAGATCATCATAAATTGATTAAAAATGGTGTTAGATAGGCAGAAATTATACATAAAACCTAAGGAGAAAGCTGATTAAATATGAAGTAGGGGATAAAGTCTTCTTTAAGGTTTTACCTTAGAAGAAGATACTCTAGTTTGGCAAGAAAGGCAAACTAAGCCCAAGATTCATTGGTCCATATGAAGTATTAGAGTGCATAGGATCAATGGCATACAGACTAGCATTACCTCCTTAGCTGTAATATATTCATGATATTTTTCATGTCCTAATGCTAAGGAAGTACCAATCATATCCCTCGTATTTATTATCAATGAAAGAAATAAAGGTGTAACAAGATCTTTTGTATGAAAAGGAACTAGTCCAAATTCTAGCACGTGGGGTCAAGTAGCTATACAACAAAGTAGTGCCATTGGTGAAGGTGCTTTAAAAACATCACAACTCATAGAAGGCAACCTAAGAAAGTGAGCAACAAATAAAGGAACAATATCCATAACTATTTGAGGCAAATAAATTTTGAGGATGAACTTTTTTAAGAGGATAAGGAAATGTAATACTTGAAATCCTCAATTTTATGAATAGTACTTCCCAAGGCATGAATACTATTTCTCTAGAAGTCAGGTCACATTGAGGTGATTGAGAGGGAGTACTAGTCATAAAATAATGATTTGTGAAATAGAGATGAAAATAAAGTTAATTGGAGTTACTATTAAAATAATAAAAATGTTTTCATAAATATCTAATGAATAGTGAACTCAGTTTATGTCAAGTGATAAAATGTTTAAGAAGTTAAATGAATATGAAATAGCATAACATAGTGGTTAAAATTTCTAATTATTCAAATGGTGTTGAAATCAAAAATTTTTAACATTAATAAGTATTTTATTTGAATTTTATTGAAAATGTAATTGATTAATTAACCAAGTTCCCATTGGTTTTTTGGCTCAAGATTTTTAGGATTTCTAAATGGGAAAATTCAAGATTTTTTTGTGCCTAGAGAATAATTTTTGGAGACCTCAAGAGTTAAAAACACATTTTTAAGTCTTTAAAATGAAATAGTATTTATCATAGCCGTCAGATCGCTATAAAGCTCAATCATAGCCATTGATGGTCTTAATATAAAAGGTGTGAGAGAGCATGTGTGTGTGTAACACATGATCATAACACAAATCTTCTTCTTTATCTACCTAAGATGACACCATTTCCCTATTTTCTCTCTCCTCTCTCTTTGTTTCACTATTTTTACACCAAAAGATGTAACTTATATATGGAAATTTATCCTTTTTATGTCTAGAGCTCTAATCTAGTGTCAATTTTGCAAGAAGAGGTGTTTTGGGGGAACAAGAGAGGTTTACATGTTTAGGATTTCTAACACCTAAATCAAGGTAAACCCTAGATTAAAACCCTAGCATTTTTTTAGGTAATTAGGGATGCTTGATTTAATGATTCTAGTGTTATTTTTGAGTTTCTGTACCTTAACTTTTTTCTATGAATTTTTCTAATATAATTTATATAATGGAATTTAGAAAAAGTAGAGGAAAGCAAAGCCAAAAAAGAAGAGAAGGTGTAAGGTGCCTTTTAGGATGCCAAATAATCACTAAGTAAGTATATTTGATAAACTATATGTCTGCATATATGTGTTGTGCATTTTCAAGAATATGTTAATTTTATCACTTTATTAGTTTAAGGGTTAGGATGACCCTAAAATGGCAAACATGGTACCTTAGGGTTTATGAGGTGTTCAATTAATGGAATCAATAAAAAATAGGTCAAAATAAATTGAATGATGAAAATGGTAGGTTGGCTAAATTGTATGTTCATTACTAGTATTGTAATAGTGGTTGAAATCAACGTAATTAGAGTGTATTAAGATTAATAATAATCATATGTTATGAGATGGAGGTAAAGAATGAGGAAATCTAATGGTATCATAAATGGTATGTGTAAGGAATGTATACATTTATTTGTGTAAATGTGTGATGCATGATAAATGTTTGCATCAGGTAATGGTCAAGTGTGTGTTAAATGATGGTAATATGTGTCTTAGGATTTAAGTCACCAAAATAAATGATATGGTATGTCTATTTATATTTACATAAGGAGGTGATGTTTACAATGAGTTAATGAAAGAAAATAAGATACATGTACGACACCACGATATAGTAAATGGCAAGTTAATAACCACATGTAACCAAATAATAGTATGAATTGATACAGGTATGTAATAGGATGCATAAATCATGCATTGTAATTGTAGCTAAAGCAAAGCTATTGATAACCCATATTTTTTAGATAACCTACTAGATAAGTTGACTGGTCAATAAGGGATGTAGCACTGACTAAGACACTTCGGTGTCAAGTATTATGTAGGTGTGGCTGTCATGAGGTCCTTGAGGGTAAGCGCACATATGGATGTTGTACATTGATATGACATGATATTTTTATGTAGGTACAACTGCCTAGAGGTCTAATAGAACCACTGCACATATTCTTTATATGAGTACAGCTACTGAGAGGTTTAATAAGATCACTACAAAGTTATAGTGTTGTATCATGTAGGACTAGGAACTATGAGGTCTTATAAGATCACTGCACATTTTCTACTAGTGTAGCAACTGTGAGGTCTAAAATTTGGGCAACTGCACATTGTTATCTTGATATCCAATAAAAGACAGTGTTTAAAAGAATGAATAATAAATTGATAATCAATTAAAGAGAGAAGTATGATAAACGGAATTAAATAATGTAACATGATTAAGAACATAACCAAATATTCATAATAATTTGTGCACATACTTCATGACATGTGTCTATATGGCATTACATGCTAAATATGATTGTGTGTGTAAGTGTAAGCTTGTTTTATCAAATACACTACTAAGCTTTATACTTAGCACATCGTATTTTCAATGTGTAAGTTGTAGATAGGCAACCTCGAGCTAGACCTCAAAGTAGCAGTGCAGTGTAGTCGGCTTTAATCATTTTGGTATACATTTATATTATATAATGTGATTATATAAAAGTAGATGGCACTCATATGTGAATAGTTGTGATAAGTGAGTTATATCCTATGTACATAATTCATGTAAGTTAGCTTGGATAAGTAAATTAATATGATAAATGTTACATCATGATGGTATACATACATGTGGACTTGACTATATCTTGATGTTATGATTGTTATGACTATTATAATGGCTTGATTGTAAAGATGTTGACTGAAATGGGTTGTAAGGACTAGATGGGTCTAGGATGGTGTCTTGGGATTGATATAATATATAAGTGTTATTTTATATAGGTTTTATTTTTCAGATAGGACACTAGGATATCCATAATAATTCACACACACACACACATAAAAGGATTTTAAGAAGATAATTGCAAGAGTAGGTAAAATATTTTAACATTTCATGTCTTATTCAAGTTGGTAATTATTTGGGTAAGGGGTGTCATAATGTGCCATTTATCATTCAGATCCAACTACTGGGTTAAATGAAGGGTGTCACACTAGCCAAATGTTGCTTTAGTGTATTCATCCTTCTAGGTGAGCTAGTTAAGTAGGGTAGGGTTCATATTCTAGCTAAGACTTTAGTTAAATGGAAGAATAATTACCACTCTCTTATTCTGAATTCCTTTTGAGGAAAGTTCGTGTGTCATCCATTATTTCTCATTATATGAGTAACTTGGCATTTCTCCTCTTCTCTCTCTCTTTTCTATTTCCTTAATCCTTTATTTGTTTTAGTTTTCTTCAAGTTACTCTTTATGTTTGAGAGAAAAGCTCATCTTTTGAACATTGTGCTAGTCCATCTTTTTCCAAAGGGATATTAGGTGATTGGACTATAAGTGTTGATCCCTAATTCAGTTTCTTTGATCATGAGGTACTTTATATAGAGTCACTATAGAGGTTCGTCTAATGGGCACACTTTTGCCTGCTACTATAGCTAGCAGGGTATATATTTGCAATTTTTTACTTTTGCTTTTCTTTTATAAAATGTCTTATTCTTACAAATTATTTATTTCTTGTAATGCATAAAAGAATCTTTAAAGTGTGTTAATGCTCTTATCATGGGCTTGAAGAATAAGCTTATAGTGAAATCCTGTAGAGCATATATATGAAATTTTATCATTTATGTATGCATGTTGTGTAAGAAACTTAATACAATTATACATATGCTTTCAACCATTCTATTCTTTAGGACATTATTCGAGAATATAGATAGACATTGTCTTAAGAGGTGGCTAACTCATAAGAGACAATTATATGATGATCAAGAAGCTGAACTCAAAGCATATACTCATATGTTGAGAGATATTAGTGTGGATCTTGAGGAAATAGCTAGATTAACTCAAGCATCTGAGGATGATAGCCTTTTGTCTTCTAGCTATACTACTTGCAAATTGGATTTTACTTCTTTTTCTCTATTTTTTTAACATTTTTTTGACAATGTTGTATGAACTTTGGTTTCATACAAATGAATCCTTATTTTGGCTCATTATATCTATACATTACTCCTTGTTTTCATGTTTGAAGGTGTGGTTTCATTTTTCACCACTTGATATAGTCACACGATGGTGCATATAGGATCATGCGATGGTACCCATAGTTGTGTGATGGCATAATGACTTATAGAGTTGTCGTGTGATGGTAACCTGTGATTCTAACTCTAATTTGGATTTTTTAGCATTCTTTTTCCTAATCTAATTTAGATTTAATTTTTGTTACTCAAAGCCTTATATAAACCATAGTTCTGCCTTTTGTAGTTCATCACATCTAAATTGCACTATTCCTTCTCATTCTTAAGCATGATTTCAACTAAGTCTTCAAAATTTCTCACTATTTTACTTCCTCTTATCACTAACCTTTCTAATGGTGATTGGGACATGCTCTAATCTATAGGTTTTATTGTCTTAAGGCTTTTAGCTCTCATTGAGTTAAATACACCTTTTTTTGAAGGCTGTTGCTCAATTTTGGGATTTAAGGGATCATATCCACCATTCTAGCTCCTAAGAGATTTATCCCTTAATTGAAATGTTTTAGGCTATCTTAGGAATTTGATAGCTATGAGATCACTCTCTAATTGTACTTGACATACACATGCCATATCTTTCACAACTTACACAATCTTTTGGTTAATACCAACCTCAGTGTGCTTATTTGTTGACATGTAGCCATTAATTTGTTTTATAAAAGTTGTTCTTAAATGATCATCTTAATGTGAGAAGGATAAATATCATTGCATATTACCTCATGTGTCAATTTTTATATCTTCATTGAGGTTATAATCTAATTCAATTAGTTTTGGGTTAAACTTTGTTGGTTCTTGATAAGGTATATCATAACCCTACATCCTATTTCACTAGTAGTTTATTATTACTTTAACTATGGCTTTAGGAAAAGTTAATGGTATTCCTTCCTAAGAAGAACAAATAGGAGTATCAACTTAGACTTTATCCCTATATCCAAGTGTAAATTACCAAAAATTCTAGCAAGGACTAGATTCAATTTTTGGGTAGTTTAATTAATAATGCCAAGTAGTTTGTTTTTCCTTGGTAGAGGCTATCCATATTACTCTTCCCTTTCTTAAGTGAGTTATAGTCTTACTTGGTGTTGAAAAGGTTAGTTAAAATACTCATTCTCATTTAAGCCATCAATTTGGACATCCTAAAAAAATTTAGATCCCAAGTGAGCTGTTTAACATGAGAAATGATTTTTAGAAGGTAGGTCGTAGACATGACATGATTACAATGTGGCCTACTCCACCGATTCAACATATAGTTGATACGAAGGAAGAAAATAAAGTTCATTTTGACAAATTCTTGGACTTATAAATCATAGGTTAATTAATAGAATAAGAGATTAAGCTTTTATAACTAGTCTTCTAGGAATTGCTTGAGTCTTAGTCATCATTTTTAGATTCATGCTTAATTCCTTCTTTTTTTTTCTTTTTCATAATGTATTTGGTTTAGTTTAAAGAATCTATAAAGTTTCCTTTCTTTTTGTATATTCTGGCTCCAATAAGATATTGAGGATTTTTTTTTCTTTTTCTTTGCTTATTAATTCCTTATACATTAATCATTGCTCTTATAAATAAGGAACAAAATTTAGTTTGCATACTTGTTTGGCTACTTTGTCTAAGTAACAATAGATATAATAATTATGTCAAAGCATAGATATATACAATAACAACTTATCCATGTATTATAAAATTTAATAGACTTCATTCTTAGTTTGTTAGCTCAATAAAGTACTTCTTTAGTTGACCAACATTAACGGATTCTTGAAATTTATTTACATCCATGTCTAATAACCTTGATGGCTTACTCTTTAAGAGGTGCTTAACATTGAATAGGCCTTCCTAGTTTACCATGAATTTACCTCTTATATCATCTTAGTTTGGTCTTATCTATTCCAGTAAAAGATAACATTCTTTTATTGCCTTAGGTTTAACATGTTTCTTAAAGGCACTTTTGATCTTTCCTTTATATAATTTATTTTGGTATAGGGTTTTTTGCCTTTTTTTCATCTAAAAAGGCTAATTCCTCATATTTACTCCTTGCCCATCTACTTCAAGTATATTAGTTTTGAAAAGAAACCATAAGGACTTTGTGCTTAATTCAATTGGTAGTATAACATCAACACCATACACAAATGAGTAAGATATAGCATTGGTGGATGTTCTAATGGTTGCTCTGTAGCCCTATAAAACAAAGGCTAACTTTTCTACCCAATCCTTGTAACTTTAGATAATTATGGCTTGAATCTTTTTTATAGTTTTATTAGCTAGTTCAACACTCCATTGACCTATGGCCTGTATGCTGATGATTTATAGTGTTGGATTCAATACTATTCATACAAGCTCATAGTTTCTCATTTGAATTAAACACTGCTATCAATTACTACATGTTGTGGTACTCCATACTAAAAAATGATATGATTCTCAATAAATTTCCTTATATTCTTTGATCCAATTTTGTTGAAAGATTATGCTTCCACTATTAGAGAAGTAATCTACTACTACTATAAAAAATATTTTCCATTGTAATTAAGTCTAACTTTTCCCATAATGTTGATTTCCTATTTGAGAATGGCCCTGGTGATGACAAGTTCCATAGCGTAGAAGGTGGTATGTGCATAAGATTGGCATGAATTTTGCAATCATGGAATTTCTTGACAAACTGAAGGCACTTTGCTTTTATAAGGTTCCAATAGTTTCCTTGCCTTATCACCTTTCATGCCAAAATTATCCCATTCATGTGTGGTCGACATATACATTCATAACATCTTTAGCCTCTTATTCATTTAAGGTGTACACCACATGATTGCCTTTTGTAATGGTGTCCACTAAAATATAAAAATTGAGAAGCATATCTCTTAAATGACATCTTTTCTTTGTCAATGAGTCCCTTAAAGAATTCTCTCCTTTTTAAGGTGTTCTTTGATTTTATGGTAGCAAGAATGAATTTCCATTCATTCACTTATTAGAGATAATTTTGTTTTTTCTAATTCATAAAAGGGTAATGATGATGAGGATAATAGTATGAAAGGCGACAACGATTTTCCTTTGTGGTCCCATTCACTTCTTAAACTTCCTAATACATTTGCCATCCAGTTTTCTTCTCTTTGGGTAAAGTGGAATTATATAAAAGAGAATTTTTATCTCATTTCAATTACTACTTCCACGTATGGTTTCAACTTATCTTCCTTTATTTTTCATTTTCCTTCTACTTGGTGAGTGACTAGCATAGAGTCTACCTATACATGTATAGAGATTATGATATTTTAACTAGGGATGAGAGTTATTAGTGGAGTCATCACCTGGCCTCTACACTAGGACCTCGATCTTCTGTACCATAAAGGTTCGAAATTTAGATCTTATTTATGCCCTAATAATATGCCTTCTTTTTATATTGTAATGTTTATCAATCACTTTCAAACATGTATGCATTATATTTAAAGCAATTATGTCACCTTTCCTTGTATAAGAAGTAAATTGTAGTATTTAAAATAATATGAAAAACATATTTGTACTTCTAAAACTTAGGTCATTGATTAATTATTATTTAACCTAACAATTACCCGTAATTCCATAGGAATTGGCAGTAATTGCCTAACTCCCATCTCTAGGAGATTAGCCTTTAAAGACACATTTTACTATTGTGACTTTTGTTTAACAAAATACAAATCAATTTTGTTAAAGAAAACACCATTTAATTATAAATAAAATCATTTGATGTGAAAGTTAGGTTTTAGCATGTAAAATAAGTTATTTACTAGGTATTACAACCCCAAAATGAGCAATGAAGTGTAAATAGTACAAAACCAAAAGAAATAATCAAAAGCATTAGAATGGCCTCATCCCTATGTTGATTAGTCCATACAGACTCTATAAGGCTTTAACATTAGTCCGTGTAGACTACTACATAAATGATAATAAGTTCGTTTGGACCTCTACTCCAGTTAGAAGGGTCACTTGCATACAACTCAAAAGAAGAGATTAATAACACCAAATAGTGGTCTGTGAGGACCTAATGGCAATGTCAAATAGAATGATCATACAATATGATACAGATATAAGGGCATGCTAAGATAGTGAACAAAATACATTGGTAATTTAGAATAATACAAGGCAAACATGATATTATTATCGTACCATGTTCTGTACGAACCTTATATTACATACATATTCAATTTATAGGTCTATACAGACCTTTTACCATATGCATATTCAATTAATAAGTCTGTATGGACCTTTTATCATTAAAAATAGGTCTGTACGGACTTAGTCATTAGTTCTAGAATCTAAGTACGATTACAAATTTCCATAAACCATTAGAACATTCTTAAACCAAGTTGAGAGGTTAACCTACTCTTATAATTGTCAAAGGGATTACATAAAACCACATCAAATGATAATTAATAATAAGAGATCATCGGTTATACAAGCAACTTAAATAAATTAATGAATATAATGAATGGAACCTTATATCTTACCTTGAAGTGAGCACCAAGCAATAAGACAATGATTGGGTTTTAAAAGAATGAATTTTTAGGTATGGGTTAATCGGACTAGTAGAGTGATTCCTCTAGGGCTTGTTAGCCATTGTAATTCTTATTCTTAGCCTCCTCTATAGGTTCTCCTCTTTAATCTATTAAGACACCCCTCCTCCTTTTGACCATGCCCTAAAGTGGGTATTTATAAGCTTAGGTTTAAAGGGTTTCCATCTAGGGGTGGTAGAATCCTTTGAGGAATAGGGTTCAGTGCCTGAATGGGAATTCTACACTTTTGGAAGTTTAACATCGATAGGTCCATGTAGACTTATACAGCTTAGTCCATACAGACTTAGGCATGGTTTTCTTGTAAATCTGTGGGCTTTGGGCTAGCTTGGGTTAGTCCGTGAAGACCTCATAGCATTAAGTCCTTGTGAACTTATGCCATGTTGGTCTGTGTAGACTTAGGTTTAAGGTTACTTGCATTATTGTTTAAGCCTATCTCTGGTTATCAACATAGGCCAAAAAAAGTGAATAGGTCCATACCCTTACATCTGCCACAGATTCCAATTTCTTTCATATTTTGGGTCACACCATAAGCTTTTCAGGTTGGGTCAAAGTCCAAATACCTAAAAAAGTCCTAGACCTAAAATCAAGGTTTCTACAATTGCCCTCACTTTAGTGTGTGCTGTGAAATGCTAAAGCAATAGTACATATTAAAGTACATACCTAAAGTCTTGCTATTTTTGGCTTTTCATGATCCAACTTACGGTTATCATGTCTGTATGATACAGGTTATTTTTTCATACCTTTATGATTAGACTTTCATTCGCACCATTTAGTGGCTTTGTCCTTTGCACCATTCGGTGGCTTTGTCCTTCGTACCATTCGATGAATTTGTCCTTCATACCATTCGGTAGCTTAGTCATTTGCACCATTCGGTGGCTTGGTCCTTAACAACATTCGATGGCTTCATCCTTCACGCCATTCAGTGGCTTTATCCTTCATACCATTCAATGGCTTTATGATTTTTTTGCTTATTGCATATATGGTAAATGTGCATAAAAGATGCATATTCTCATGCAAGAAAATATGTTACACATCTTTTTCATGCAAGGAAAGTAAAATGAATGAGGCATGCTTTTCATGCAAGGGAAAGTATGATGAATGAGGCACGCTTTTTATGCAAAGAAAAACATAGGGATGATGCATGCTTTTTATGCATAAGAAAACATAGGAATGATGCATGCTTTTCATGCATAGGAAAATATGGACAAGTGATGCGTGCTTTCATGCATAGGAAAACACAAATAAATAATGCATGCTTTCATTCATAGGAAAGTATAAATGATGCATGCTTTTTATACATAGGAAGAGTATAATGAATGATGCATGCTTTCATGCATGGAAAAGTGGAGATATAAATGATGTTGAATGAATGGCAAATAAGTGCATACTTTCATGTATGGGAAATCATATATAGATGATATATGAATAATGGATGCATGCTTTTCATGCATGGGGAATCATGGATAATGATGCACGTTTTCATGCATAGAGGAATCATGTATAAATGATGTATGAATAATGGATCCATGCTTTTCATGATAAAAAATTTTAAATGATGCATACTTTTCATACATATTAAGAATATAATGAATGATACATACTTTCATGCATAGGAAAGTGGGTATATAAATGATGTTGAACGAATGACCAATAGGTGCATGCTTTCATGCATTGAGGGATATGTAGATATAGGATGCATGCTTTCATGTATGGGAAAATGATATGGATAAAGGATGCATGCTTTCATGCATATGAAAGTGATACATGTTTTTCATGCATAGAGGGATGTGTGCATAAATGATGCATGCTTTCATGCATAAGAAGATGATGCATACTTTTCATGCACAGGAAAACATGGATAAGTGATGCATGCTTTCATACATAAGGAAAGTATGGAGATAAAAGTTGCATGCTTTCATGTATAGGGAAGATATGGATAAATGATGTTGAATGAATGACCAATCATAAATAGATAATATATAAGGAAAATGATGCAAGCTTTCATGCATAGGGGGATGCGTTCATAAATGATACATGCTTTTATGCATAGGAAGATGATGCATGCTTTTCATGCAGAGGAAAGTGATGAGGTGATTTTATGAAGGAATAAGTTCATTGGATGTTTATGACATACGTAATAGCTCCTAATCTATTCATCTATGTTTTGACAGAGTGTTAAACCATGAATGTAATGATAGGTATTAGTTCCTAATCTTTTCTAGATGAAGGAATGTGACAAGGTATACATAATGATGCATTTGCCTTTGCTTATTTTTTCTAAATGATTGAGGAATTTGAATGAATGGTGGATACATGTAAGACATGATTATAACTTTTTATTTTGGTGATTCAATGAATGAATCATCTTTTACGATGTATGAATGCTGATGGCAGATGAAAGATGATATGTGTTGAATGATGGATGCATATTTTGCTATGATAAACGTATCAGTGAAGGCAAGCAAAATGGGTAATTTTTTTCCAAAATAGCTATATAATTGGGTGAAAGTGAGTGTGAATGAACCTATTGTTTATGATATTTGCATGTATGAGTCAATAAATGTTTTGTTGTTGGGATCATTCCATTCTCAGACTCATCATAGGAAAAGATTAGGTTTGAGAAAATAATGAAGTTGTAAAGTTGTAGGCTAGGTTGGGATAAGGTTTAAAATAAGGTGTCTTTTTTAGGAAAAGGTCTAATTATGGTGATTAAAAGGTTTAGGTGAAAGTAGGTTGAACTATGGTTAGGCCAAAGCTTCAATGAAGTGTTAATTTATTATAAAAGGCATTTAAGCATATGTTGTTGAAGAGTGAATGATTATGAAGAATGAACATGATGAATATGCACATAGTATGGTACTCTTGTTATTAGTCGATCTGAAGATTTTCCAACTAAATATTTTCTCTCGACCTCTAATTTTTGCCTAGACTGCCCTTTATAGGTTTTCAATCTAGTGAGGTATGCTTTAATTTTTGGCCAGGCTGCCCTTTATGGGTTTTCAACCTAGCGAGCTTCTTTATTATTTTGATTTATTTATATATATTTTTTTGAACTTAGCTTATCCATATTTGGTTAAGGCTTGGGATCTAATGGTGTGTTGTTAAATCAATTGAGTCTAGACTTGCACCTTTTAAGATGGATTGATATGTTTTAGGGCTCTTACCAAAGAGATGGAGTTGTTTAGATTAACAAGTAGCTTGCTACTTGTGCCAGCTTCATGCCCCTAACATTTTAAATCTTTGAATTTTGAATGTCATCTTTTCAACCTTTCCCAGTACTACATTGATGATATCCCTGTTATTAGTCAATCTAAAGATTTTCTAACTAAATATTTTCTCTCAAATTTCTCTAACTTTTGCCTAGGCTCATGTTCTTGATTGATCGGCCCAATGGGAATTAATAAATTGATTTTTTTAATGAGGGCAACCATGGTTGAAAAGAGAATGCTCATATGTTTAAGGCTTAAGGCAAATTTGTTTTGTATTATAGGCTTTTGGAATTTAGCACCTTTTGACTTTTGAATTTTTTTATGACCAAGGATTGAAAAGGTTTGACCTTTTTAGTGTGATTGCCATAAACTTTTAGGCTTTGGAGATGATGATGCATAATGATTTTGATGCTTTAAGTTTTAGGGCTTATTAAATTTGGTTTTTTCTTTTTTTTTTTTTTAACAATAGGCATTCTTTTAGGTGTAGTTACCCCCAGCTTATTATTTTCTCAGATTCAGGGATATTTCTGCTACTTTACACGGAAAAATCTAGTTTTAAGTTTCAAAATTTTGTGTAGCGATGTCGAGCCATCATGTATTGTTTGTAACAGATGTGGATTAAGCTTATTATGTTTATTTCTTTTTTTTTGTTTTTTTTATTTTTTTAATTCTCTCAACTAACTTTCAAGAGTATCATGCTATGTAATGAATGTGATACATAAAGATGCTCATGAAGAAAACAAAATGATGTTTTATTAGACTTCAATTGTTCCAACATAGAAATAAGAAACAACTATAAGAGAAAACTATAATAGTCACTACATCTTCATTGGATCCTTCCATATCCTTGATTGGTGGGATCTTGTAGTTAGTCAAGAATGGATCCATGAGCTAGTAGATTAAAAGTTAGAAA
>CANXYI010487508.1:0-12103 GCA_948208565.1 Hura crepitans
TACATAACATATCTTCTAATACTTGTATCACTCGTTCTGATTACTCATTTGTTTGAGGGTGAAAAGTTATACTGTATGTCAATTTAGTACTAAGAGATTTATGTAACTTCTTCTAAAACCTCAAAGTGAATCAAGGATCTCTATCTAAAATGATGGCTACTGGCACACCATGAAGTCTCACAATTTCATCAATATACAATCGTCCTAGCTTCTCTAAGGAGTAATCCATCCTCATAGGAATAAAATGTGCTATCTTAGTCATTCTATCTATAATCACCCATACAACATGACACTTGTTCCAAGTCAATGGTAATCCTATCACAAAATTAGTGATGCTTATAGGTCGAGGGTCTTTGAACAGTACCTCTGAGACTCAAAAAGGGTTCTCAGAGTGTCGAGTCACCTTCACGAGGATTGACATAGGGTGTACTATTCATGAAACACTGATTGACCATAAAATGATGCCAAAGACTTAATTTAAAAATTTAGCAAAACTAATAAATTATTTTAGGCTATAACCTAGTGGGTCATAGGCTCAGATGGTTTTGGGCCAGGAATGACCCTAGATAGGCTTGGATGAACCTAAAAATGCCATATCGTGAAGGTCAAAAGTTTTACTGAGACCATTGGTAAATGAATTTTAATTTTTTGAGGTCGTTTACTATTTTTCCTTAATTTTGAGATTTTCAAATAAATCGAGGAATTAGTTAATTATCTTGTCGAAGGAATTTTGACCCAAGATCTTATAGGCCTTTAAATATGCCTAATCAAGGATTTTTAAAACTAATGTAATAATTTTTAGAGGTCTAAGTGAACTTTAAAAATTCTCTAAAGTTTTAGCCAAAATCGGGCATTTTTGAGATGCTTGGGTGACACATGTCACTACTCGAGCACCCCAGCCCCATTATAAATAGTGTTCCATATGGACATTCCATTACTTGGCATAGTGACATCTCATTTCCCCCATTTTCTTCCTCCTTCTTTTCCCTTAGCTGTCGACACCACTCTCCTCTTCCACCCTCTATTTTTATTTCAATTCAAGCTCTATTCTCAATATACATTCCACCAAAAATTACTTAAGTGAGGTAGGAAACCTTCCCTTAATTTTTGGTCACTATAGTTAATTAAGGAAATAAATAAAATTCATGGAATCTTAAGTTTACATATAAAAGTGGCTGAAAATTCAAGTCTTTGTGTAAGTGGTTTCTTTCAATTTTTATTTGATTTCTAAGGGATTCTATCATTCTAAGACCACTAATGTTCATGGATTTTCAATTGGAGGTCTATAGAATTTTTCATGATTTTTTAAGTTGGATGGGTGTGTATATGAATTTGATTAAATAGAAACATGCCATGTTTAGTTAGCTTGAGTATTACCATAATTTAGTGTATGCAAGTTATAATTTAAGTATGTTTTATATGCGAATTATGGATGTAAGTTTAGTGTGATGTTGGTTGTGTATGAATTTAGTGGTTTCTTTGTTGAATTGATGATGTAAATAGAAGTAAGGCTATAATCCTCTTTTGGTCGAAAGGTTTGTTAAGGTTTCATGGCTTGTGAGTCATGTATATGGCATGGTTAGTATAAATGTGAATGTGTATATGATGAAAATGGCAAGAAAATGTAGGTTTGGTAATAAACTTAGTGTGGCCGAGAGGTGTAAGCATAGGTAAAGGCATTTAAATGATGTACTAGGTGTGTATGTATGGTGTATGTTATGGGAGATAGTATGGTTGGTATGGAAATAGGTGTATATGTGTTGAATTTGATGTAGCAATACATGTGTGAATATGAACATGGTGTGCCTAAGGCATGTATGTGTGTGTGTCATGGCATGTGTGGCCAAGGCATGTATATATGGTGTAATAGGATGGCATACATGATATGAGATGTATGCATGTATGTGTATGCTAGGACGATGATATATGACATGTATGTGTGATTAACTATGGAAAATTACATGTGTATAGCTATAAACAAGCTTTGGCCAAGAGGTATTTATGCCATGGTATGGCATGGTAAGTATGGTATGTAATGTGTATGATTGGCATGATGTCATGAGCATGTGATGTATGGAGTATGTGAAACCATGTAGGGAAATATGGCATGTAATGTGATAAGTTAATGTAAGGGAAAGGGATTAGGAATTGATGTAAAAATGGACTTATAATGTATAGGTAAAAATGCCCTATAATTCTGACCTAAAATGGCACGAAATAAATAATGAATTATGAACTTTTGTACTTAATTTTAATGTCTATGTGAGGCCATAGTTGTTGTCTTAGCTGGTTGAATGGAATAAAAGTATTTGTGGCCTAGAATGGTATGGTAGGGTGACTTGAATTAGCATGGGAAAATGCCTAGTGAATAATGGAAAATGACCTTTAATAGTGTACTTGAAAAATAAAAATGACCCTGTAATTGTCCTATAAATTATGTAGATGAGATTGGCACTTATTTGTGACCTATAATGGAAATGTAATAGGGCTTGAATTATGATACAGAACTAGGCCTAAAGTGGACTTATGAATGCCTAAGTAAAAGGCTTAAACTTGTCTTGTTAAAAATTGGACCTAAAACTGTCTAGCAGTAAAATTGACCTGTAAATGTCTGGCTAAAATTGAACTATGGAATTAAATTAATAACCGTCTGTTAATATATTATAAATATTTAAAATAATGATTAGTAATAAAATAAACATAAATAAGAGATTGTTGGCTTATTAGCTCGACACCCACTAAATGGGTTGACTGGTCAACTAGGGATTAGCAGCTGCTAGATATTTGTCTATTTATTAGACTAGGCCGGTGTAGCAGTCAGGGTCTATAAGATGGGCCACTAAACCATGATTTGATAATTATATTTGTTTATTTATAAGACTAGGCTAGTATAGTGGTCGGGGTCCATATGATAGGCCACTGCACTATAATTTGATGATTATATTTGTCTATTTATTAGACTAGGCCGATGCAGCAGTCGTAGTCCACAAGATAGACCATTATACTATGTTGATAATATTATTGTCTATTTATCATACCAGGTCAATGCAATGAGCGGGGTCCATAAGATAAGCCATTGCATTATGTTGTGGAAGATGTAACATGATGATATTTTTATTTGTCTATTTAATAAACCAGGTCAGTGTAGCAGTCAGGGTTTACAAGGTGGGCCACTACACTAGGGCTAGTGTGGAGCTCAAGGTCTAAAGTGCAAGGGCACTGCATAATTTTATTTCTCTCTTGGTCTAGTACTTGAAAGTATAGTCTACCTAGTTGAGCTTGGTTAATAAATTAAATGTTATACCTAATAACAGATAATAGTGAAACATAATTTATGGACAAACTAGAATGGCTTAAGTGTAATAATGGAATTATAAGTCTAATTAATAAAATAATATTATGTTTAAAATGTTCTATAAATTATATTATTTTGTGACATGACTATAGTATGCTGCATTCATTTATGCTTGGCATGTTTAATTCATCTGTATGCTGCAGTGACATATTTTTATTCTTTTGAATTCACCACTGAGTTTCATACTCAGCGTACTAGTGTTTTGGTGCACAGGTAATAATAAGTAGCAATCTATCCTCAAGTTTTGTGTAGTGTAGTAACAAAGGCATTGAACAGTATTTGATTTGTACTATTTTAATGGTTTTAGTAGGCACTTATGTAAATATTGTAGGTTATGGGTTCAATAAGCTTAGGATTTGCTAGTGGTCTATAATATTAAGTTAACCATCTGATGTCTATAAATAGGCCTATGGATCTGAATGGTTTAAATTCTATCTGACACCGATAATTTTGGGCCTGAGGCCCTATGTGATGACTGATTATGGTGATTTATATATTGATGATAATAGAGGATAAGAAGGGTCCATAATGTAATAGGAGAAGTGCTCGAAGTTATAGAAGTGTTTTTAACAAGTTTGAATTTTTAAAATTTCACCTAAGTAGCTGTGGTGCTGCCCAACTCTCTAAGGAATTTATAATAGCCCATTAAATGTATTTTAGGATTAAATACACTTTATTGAATAATTTTTAAGTGGTAGACTGAGGATTTATGTAATATCTGATCAATAAAATAAATATTCTACAGGTGTTAACAAGTGCAGGCCTAAGGAAATTTTAGGATGGGTAACCTATGGGAAGTGCATCACTTATTGAGTTTCTTCAGGAATCTAGTAGCAAGTATCACAAAATCCATGGTAACCTTTTACCATTTCTATTCTAGTATTGCTATTAGATGTTACAATCTACAAGGAACTTAATGCTTAGCCTTTACTGCTGACATGTTAAACACTTAGGTAAATATTTAGCTACATTACGCTTCATTCCTAACCACTAATAGTGAGGTTTTAAGTCCAGATGCATCTTTGTACTACCCAAATGCATGGAATAGAGAGCTTCATATGCCTCTCTCAAAATCTATATTCTCAAGCCATCTGTATCAGGTACACATAACCTGCCACAGTAATATAAGCATCTATCCTCTCCTAAATCAACTTTATAGTCTGTATTAGCTATCCATCTCATGTCTGTGCCTTTTTTATTTGTTGCTTAAAATCAAGATTGATCTATAATTCAGCTAAGATGGCATCTCTCTATAAGTACTCCATTCTAACATTCATTACTTTTATTGTCACCATAAACTTCTAGCTTAGTGCATCTGTAACTAAATTAGCCTTTCCCAGGTGATAGTCTATTAAGCAATCATAAACCTTGATCAACTCTAACCATCATTGCTGCTTTAAGTTTAACTCATTTTGGATGAGGAGATATTTCAGACTCTTATGATTAGGGTAAATGTAACACTTTTCACAATACAAATAATGCCTCTAAATTTTCAATACAAAAACAATTACAACCAACTCTAGATCATGAGTAGGATAATTCCTCTCATATGGCTTCAGTTGCCTAGAAGCATATGTTACTACTTTACCTTCTTGCATCAGTACACATCTAAGTATATTTTGTGAAGTGCTACTATAAATGACAAAGTCCTTCCCCTATTTAGGTTGAACGAGGATAGGTGCTTCAGTCAACATTGTCTTCAGTCTATCAACACTCTCCTAACACTTTTTATCCCATTCAAACTTTAAATTCTTCCTTATCAACCTTGTCAGTGGTGCTATAATCATTGAGAAACCCTTTACAAATCTTTTGTAGTAACTAGCCAATCCTAGGAAACTTTGTAACTTAGTCATATTCCTAAGAGGTTCCTATTCTAACAGAGCTTTAACCTTGCTATGATCTACTCTAATGCCTTTTGCTGACACAATGTAACCTAGGAAAATTATTTCATTTAGCCAAAATTCACATTTACTCAGTTTAGCATATAGCTACTTCTCTCTCAGAGTCTATAACACTACTCTGAGGTGTTATTCATGTACATCTTTAGTCTTGGAATACACTAGAATGTCATCAATAAACATCACCATAAACTAATCCAAATAAGGATGAAAGACCCTATTCATTAAACCTATAAAGGTTGTTGGAGCATTAGTGAGTCTAAATGGCATCATTAGGAACTCATGATGCTCGTATCTAGTTCTAAAGGCAATCTTACGTATATCAAAGTCTTTAATCCACAACTGATGATATCCCTATCTTGAATCAATCTTAGAAAAGATATAGATACCTCTAAGCTAATAAAAAAGATCATCAATCCTAGGCAAAGGATATTTATTTTTCACAGTCACCTTATTCAACTACTTGTAATCGATACACAACTAGAGTGACCCATTTTTTTCCTTACAAAGAGCACAGGTGCTCCCCATGGTGAAGTACCAGGTCTGATAAAACCCTTGTCCAACAATTCTTGCAACTACACCTTTAACTTCTTTAATTCTATTAGTGCCATTTTGCATGGTGTAATAGATATAGGTGAAGTACTAGGATATACTTCAATTTCAAAATCAAGCTCTTACTATGGAGGTAGTCCTAGTAACTCTTCAGAGAACACATCATGAAATTCTAACAAAACTAGGATCTAATCAATGCTAGGTGTGGAGTTGCTAGTGTTAAGCATATGGCTAGGTATGCTTCACAACCCTTACGGATGAGTCGTCTGGCTGTAACAGTTGAAATGAGGTTATTTAGGGGATTTCTCCCACTTATAACTATCACTTCATATCCCTTTGTTATTCAAAGGGTAAGCCTCTTGTGTTCACGATCAACCATAGCCTAGTGTTTTGATAAGCAATCTATACCCAAGATGATGTCAAATTTATGAAAAGAGAGTTCAATAAAGTCTACAGGGAATAGTTATTTCTAGATCACCAGTAGATAGTGTCTATATACTTTGTTCACTATCACACTCTATCTTATTAGAATGCAAACTTTAATTTCTATACCTATAGACTCTAATTCTAAACCCCTATCTTGTGCTTGTGTGGTGCAAATACAAGAGTGAGTGGATCCAAGATCTATTAAAGCCAAAAAATGGTGCATCAAATAAGTAAAAAGTACTAACAATGACATCTAGAGCCTCTGCCTCCTTACGAGCTCTGATGGCATACTATCTAGTTAGAGCCTGTGCCTTTGACCTGGTCCCTTAACTACTGCTCAGCTAGTCTCCTTTGTTCTGTCTCTACCAATTCTTCTAGGGTACTATTGATGATTGAGTCTGAGTAGCATTAGTCTGCCTCTAGGGACAATCCCTCTAGTAATGGTTTCTAGGCCCACAAGTGAAACACTTTTATGTTCTTATCTACCAACACCGACCCTAATGTCTTCTGGTACAAGTTTGATAACTCAAGGGCATACCCTTAAGTGCTAATGCAAGGGTACTAGAGGCTCATTGAGGTGGTCGAGGCCTAGATATAGTAGTCTAACCTAACCTTTATGACTGGGGTTGTCTTTATGATTATTGCACTAGCTAAGATTGAGACTAGGTCTCCCTTTTCCTCTTACTAGCTTTAGGTGTTGAGCTAGTCTGACCTAGTGTGTAAAGCCTCTTCCATTAGAACAAGTCCCTCTTTTCTTGCAACATCTCTTTCATATCATAGGCTATTTCTATAAAAACTGCAAAGTCTACAACCTTCAGGTTGGCTATTTGTATATGTAATTCCATATTAAGGCCTTTTAGGAATGTCTTGCACCTTTTTTCTTTAGTAGGGACAAATTCCTTTGCATATCGAATCAACCTTGCAAAATCTTTCTCATATTCTGACACAGATCTTCTTCCCTACTTCAAGCTAAGGAACTCTTGTCTTTTCTTGTCTTTATAAGATTTTAGGTTATATCTCTTCTTAAACTTTTGTAAAAAGAATTTGCAGGTTACATCTACTACTGCTTTCCTTTTCTTGGTTATGTCCCACCAGTGGCAAGCTTTCTCTTGGACAAGAGAGGTAAAACACTTCAAAATCTCCTCTTTTGTACACTCTAATTGCTATAGAATCCTGAGTGTCTTCTCTAGCCAATAATTTGCCCTAGCTACATCATCTTCCCTAGTTCCTAAAAAATCTATTGCTTCTATCTTTTTAATTCTCTCTAAATGTGTCTTTAATGGTACAGCTGGAGGTAAAGGAGGTACATGAGCTAGTGGAAGAGTTACAAGAGTTGGTGTAGATATGTGTCTCAAAAAATCTACAATCTACTGTAGAAGTGCTAGAGATGCCTAAGCCTACTACTATGGCTATCGCTATGGCTATTGTGCAGCATCACTATGCTCTGATGTAGTTGTACTAGTTGTTGCTTCCTGAATAGTGGTAGGAGTATGGCTAGCTACCTCTACTCCTTATTCTATTGGAGTTCTTTCACTCATCTTGTATCACTACAAAAGACAACAACCTATCAGCCTCGTTGAAGTGTAGCTTATCAAAAAATCAAATCCTAGACACTAGCACTCATGTAAAATACCTAAGAAAGCCTAAACCTAGGCTCTGATACCATCCAATGTAACACCCCTACCTAATTCCTTAAGAAACTTGATAGGTGATGTCACTTCCTATATGGTCACCCATCTTGAAATTTCTCTAAGGCCTTATTATAGTGAGTAACTATCATCCACCATTGCACACTCCATCTTTCTCACATTTATTTTGGCCTTTATAAAAAAAAGGGCCTATTATATTCCCTTCCTTCTACGGGTAAGTTAGCATCAGAAAAAGTAATTAGGCTAGTCTTACTTGTTTTTATCACCTGTACTAGCTCACTTTGGGTGATAGTGGTAGACATATCAACTTGACCTAAGGCTTTAACTACCTTCTATTTATGGGCTTCTAAGTTGATGGCAATATCTTTGAACTGCTCCCAGGTGGTGATACCTTTAGCAATTAACCCATTATTCATTTAATTATTTGCATTTCTAATGAACATTTTAATTTGATCAATGTCCTCAAGCTTATTCCTCATCTTCAAGATTTTATCTCTTTATCTTTATAGGTAATCAAAGAAACTCTCATTCGGTCTTTGTTTTACCAACTCTAGATCCTTAAGAGTAATTTCTATACTAGCATTATTAGAGTATTGCTTATTGAATGCCCGTGCCAATTCATTCCAATTCTCTTTGACCCTCTTTTCTTCATAATGATACCAATCAAAAGCTTAGCCTGTGAGAGAAATATTGAATAGGCTCACTACTTATTCTTTAGAGAGGTGAGTATCTCTCATAGAAATAGCATATTGCTTCAAGTGAGTGCAAGGATCAGTTGTGCCATTGAACTTGCTCAAATCAGGCATTTTGAACCTATGAGGCATTGCTCAATTAGGCCTTAAGTTAATATCATCATGGTCAATGTCTTTGCACCTAGTGACTAGCCTAGTCATGGCCTTCATTTTCTTATTAAGCTTCTTTAGCTGATCATCCTCAACTGTTTTAGGAGGGGGAACCTTGTGGTATGCCTTGGTAACAAGTAGGATTTCAACATTAGAGGATTGGTCATCTCCCCTATTTGCTATTTCTTTTCCTTTGTGAGTGGCTAAAGACTGACCCACTTCTTTTTAGCTTTGCACTTGAGATAGGGCATTGGTTACAACTACCATCATCCTCTTCCATATCATTCATTGCATCTATGAAAAGGGTTTAGTCATGTACTCATCAGCTGGCATGGTTCCTCGCTTAGGTTGTACTAGTAGTGCTTTGCTAACTCGATTGAGACACTTGCCAATCTATTTCTAGTAAGCAGTGAATGAAGGATCAATGGTGACTATCAAAATAAGGGGTTAGATATACGTGACATGTAATGCATGCTTATGGTGTAGCATGGACAAACACATGTAAGAAAACCTTCCAACCTTATTTTTGTAATACATAAGGTTAAGTTATTTCTTTCTTAGGTGGGATTACCTAAGCATCATTAGAGGAGGCATAGGTTTGCTTATAGACTTATTAAGCCCAATGATCTCTTTTATTTAAAAATGTATGCGAGTAGAATGGCCTATGATATTTTAACCACATTCAAAGTGAAATTGGGTTGGGCCCATCCCAGATGAAAGGCGCAATGGACTTGGCCCCACTCCAAATGAGGTTAAATAGAATAAACCTATATAACATTCAAAATGCATTAACAACTTTCTTAGGGTCATTCAATCATAAGGGAAGTTACTAAGTTTAAACTATATGGGCTCGTGGTTTAGTAAAAAGGCTTATTGACTCCTAGAACTAGAGGTTCCTCTTAATAGGCATTTCCAATCAAGGATAATAGTAACTGATTAATTCACCTTTTTATATACCCGAAGGTACAAGGCTTATGAGTGATCAATATGCTAACACTTTTCCATTCTTGAAAGAAAAATGGAATCATCGTTCACAACACCATCCATTGTAATAGGGACACAAAATAAAAGAGTGCAATGCAATGAGATTGATAAAAATTATAATATTAGATGGTATATTATTTGGGCACTTTTAGATTGAGTTTTCTTACTCCCTAGTGGAATCACCACTATAGAGCTTGTGATATTTTTACTAGGGATGAGAGTGGTTAGTGGGGTCGCCACCTAGCCTTTACACCAGGGCTTCTAATCTTTTGTACAAGAAATGTTCAAAAATCAGATCTCATTTATTCCCTAATAATATGCCTTCTATTTATATTTTAATATTTATTAGTCTCTTATAAAGCAAGCATGCATTATATTTAAACATCCGTGTCACCTTTACTTGTATAAGAAGTAAGTTATAATATTTAAAGCATAGAACAATGTATATTATATGTCCATAAAGTGGATTATTCATTAGTTCTTATTTGACTTGACAAATTCCATAGGAATTGGCAATAATTGCCTAACTTTCATCTCTAGAAGATTGGCCTTTATTGAAATATATTTTTGTTATTATGACTTTTGATTTAGAAAAACTCAAATCCATTTTATTATGAAAATAGTGATTAATTAGGTAGAAAAACCATTTAATGTGAGATTTAGCCTTTAGAATGTAAAACAAGTTATTAACTAGATATTACAACCTAAAATAAGCAATGAAATAAAAAAAAGTACAAAACCAAAAGAAATAATCGAAAGTATAAAACTTGTCTCGTCTATACAACGTTAGGTCCATGTAGACACTTATGAGGCTCTGACATACATTTGTACAGACTATTTCTTATAAAGGTTATATATTCATTTGGACCTTCATCCATTGAGAAAAGGTCACTTACATATCACTCGAAAGAAAAGAATTACCAATACTAGATAAAAGATTCATATAAAATTATAAAGAAGATAAGAAGTACATGCTAAAACTAGAAATCAAGGATAATGTTCGTGTGGACTACATTCCTCGTGAGAGAGAGTCTGTGCAGATTTAAAAATAGTAAATACAACAATAGGACACGGTCATCAATACGACCTACTTTTTTAGTGAATGGAAGTCTGTGTGGACTATACAATATTAGCATGAATGAAATAATTTACATCATATTTTATTATCAGGGAACAATATTAACATGGTGAACAATATATTTTAAAGAATAATATAAAAGACAAGTAACATACTACTACTAAATATAAGTTTGTGCAGACTACATATCATATACATATTAGTAAAGAAAGTCTGTGTGAACATCATTATGTTTACAACTAAGTCTATACAAATAAGGTAAAGGAAACAAAATAAATATGAAGAGATGACAATTAATTATACAATGTGAAAAGTTTAGAATCATTATCTACTCCTATGATCAAAGTGAGAATTACATAAAATTACCTCACTTGTAATCAATCCTTGGAGATCTTAGGTTCATCAAATAATATATACAAAAGAGATCTTAAATATTACCTTGTGAATAAACTCTTTAAGAAATACCACAAAAGTGTAGGAGTTTAAAAAGAATTATTTAAAGTGAGGCTAATAGGACTAGTAGAGAGAATCCTCTTTGGAGTCCTCTCCTAGACACTCGAACGGCTTTCTTTGTTGTTATCAATTTGATTTTTAGCCTCCTTTTTTTCTCATACACAAGAAAGGTATTTATAAGCTTATGTTTTAAGGGTTTCCTATCTAAAAGGGGTAGAATCCTAATAGGAATAGGATTCATAGTCTGAATAAGAAAATCCCACTTTTGGGAGTTTTTATATTAGCAAGCCCATGCAGACTTATATGACTTAGTCTTTGCAGACTTAGGTTGTATGCTTTCCCACCATTCTATGGCTTTAGGCTAGGTTTAAGTTATTCCATAGGGACATGAAATTAGACATTTGTCCAAGCAGACCTTGGGCATTGGGCTTGATAGCGATGAGTAGGCTAGTTTGGACCTAAAATAGATGATATCCGTATGGACCCTAAAATAAGCCTATGCGGACTTACATCATAAAGGCTTGTGCTTTTCCTTAAAAGCCTATCTCTGCTGATTATCATAGGTTAGAAAGTGAGGTGTCTACAATGGAGTTATGGAATGAATGGGAAAACTTATAGAAGTCTTTTTCTTGCAAATAGGTTACTGTTTAAAATTTTGGATAGTGCTCAATACAACCATTATGTTGTTGACATTTTGGCATGAGTATTCCTAGTTTTGAATAAGTAGCTTTTTTTTTTATAAGATTTTAGGAAATCCATTTTAATATGTGTTTTTATACTTGATACAATGTTTTAAATAATGTTGAAGTATAAGTTAAGGTTGGATAATATATTATATGAGCACACCTTAGTCGGGTATAGTGATT
>CANXYI010487554.1:0-10155 GCA_948208565.1 Hura crepitans
TATTTAAAATATAAACATTAGTTTCTAGTACATAGCCCTAAAATGACTTAAGCAAGTCTGCAAAACTCATCACATATCGACCCATGTCCAATAGGCTTTATTTCTCCTTTTAGATATGCCATTATGTTATAGTGTATATAAAGGAGTCTATTGAGATAATATACCATTTTCTCTTAAATAACTCTAAAATTCATGACTTAAATATTCTCTACCTTGATCTTGTCAAAGTGTTTTAATACTTCTATCAAGCTATTTCTCAACTCCATTTCTAAATTCCTTGAACTTTTCAAAAATTTGTACATCATCAACTACACATACCCATATTGTGAGTAATCATTGATAAAGGTTATGAAATAGAGAAACCCACCTCTTACATGTATGGTCATTAGTCCATATACATCTATATGTATAAGGTCTAAAAGTCACTAGCACATTCACTTTTCCCACTAAAAGGTGCCTTTGTCATTTTTCCTAATAAATAAGATTCACATGTTTTAATTGATTCACAATTAAATGAACCTAAGTCACTAGACTTATGCAGCTTAGACAACACTTCTTGTTTATATGGCCTAAATTATAGTGCTATAAGAAAGATAATTTCAAGTTATCTAGCTTTTGCCTCTTGGTATTAATATTATAGAGTTCCTTTTAACTATGAATAATATAAATTCCATTAACATTTGATCCAAAACAATATAAAACATTGTCTTTGTAAACATAGTAACCCTTTTCTCTTATTAATGGACATATCAAAATCTTGTTCAGCAAGACAAGATAAAGAAATAAATTTTTGGTTCAAGGAGGTAACAAATAACAATTATTAAATTCTAATACAAGTCTAGAAGGCACATATAAATGATATGTTCCTACAGCTAATGCAGTAACTCTTACTTCATTTGCCACCTATAGGTCTATATCACCCTTATTGCTTTGTAGTGCCTATATATCATAAATAAACTAAGAACCACAATCAATATCCAATACCTATGTATGATTATCAATAATAGTACTACATGAAGTAGAGGCATCTTTATACTTTTATTTCTTGTGAGACTTAAGGTAAGCCTTGCAGTTCCACTTTTAATATCTGATCTTACCATAATGGAAACATGTTGCCTTAGAGCCAGTCTCCTTGGTGACAGCAATAGCTTGTTATTTTCTTTTTCTTTTCTTTACCCTACCTTAGGCCTTGGTTGTCTTTTTCTTTTTCCTATTTTGTTTGGAAGTAATAGAATCCATAACTATAACTACTTTAGAGTTCTTTTTGATAGCATTTTCAATAATTTTAAGCTTGTTTAAAAGCTTTAGGATCATTGTCTAAATCTTATTCATTGATAACTAAGCACAAATTATGAATAACTATCTTGCAATAACTAAAGGCTTAAATCTATGCTTAGATCTTAATCTATCACAAAGTTAGAGCAGCAAGGTGCTCAATGTACCCTTTCATCTTTAAATCACGGTTGAACTCCCTTTTACCATTTTATAGCAAAATAGGGCCTTGATATCTCATATCACCTAGTCCTACTCTACTCATCAAATAGTTCACATAAGTGAAATAAAATAGTATAAGCATCTATATGCTCATGCTACTTTTGTAACTCAGGGTATATATATGCTAGCATAATACATGTTGCTAGGTCCAAGTCTTTAAAGTGTTTCAGATACATTGATTAAGTATCAACATCAGTAGCATCCTCTAGGATAGGTGGTAATGGCTTGTCTAAGACATAACGCAACTTTTCACTCTTGTGAACTATTCTCAAGTTTCTAAGCTAGTCAATAAAGTTAGGCCTAGTTAACTTATTAACATCCAAGATGGTGCACAAGTTTATACTAGTTGTATTCATGGTGCAAAAAAAGACAAGCTACATCTGAAGTTTAAGAACATATTAGAGCATGATTGTGTTCATGAATACATTTTATAGAGCCCTTTATAAAATCCATATGTGATCCTACCATTTTATTATAAATCAACAGTGCTCATGTTGATCCGAGAAAACCTAGTGATTTCTAGTGAAACAGTACCTATATCTTGTTAAGGTCGAACTTTGGGTTTGCCAAAAAAGCCTAACCCATAACAAAAATGGTAAAATTCTCATGCCAATTGCATTATATGTAACTACTGATTATTAGGTCACTAACTCTTAGTGCATATGTATCTTATATACATTTCCCCAATCTACCTTCAGAACCAGTAATCTTAGGTTTGCCTAACAAGTTAATAGACTATCTAAGATAGACCCATTAGCATAGCCATCACATATATGACGACACGTGGGTTTGGGTTTGCCCAACAGCCCAACACTAAGAAGAACTTTAGTTAAAACTATGCTAACAGAAGGCTTGCAAGTCTTAGTATTTAGCATAAGGGAATTCTTTTATTTTAGTCTCATGAGGATTATACACTTTGATATGCTCATACATAGGGAATTCATAGGCTTTGGCTTGCACATGCATATTTAATCTCATTAAATCATCCATATGCTATTTAATGACATTAAATATATGATCTAGTTATGAAATTTTACTACATTGAAATTAAATATATGACATTAAACCAATTTGGGCTAGACACTAGGTAGTTATGCATGAATTACAAACCCAAAAAGAAATAAAAGAATATTTCCATCTATTTCTTCTTAGTCATTTTTGGTGGGCCGTCTTCTCCATTTTTGCTCTTTATATTTCTTCATCCTAATCTAACCCTATGCAACCTAATTACATATCATATAAATTAGAAGACCTCATGTTATATGTGAAGGGAATTAGATGAGAAGAGAAATACAAATAAAAATGAGAGAAAAGGCTGGACACGTAAGCTCAATTTCACCAAAATAAAATTCATGCAATGCAAGATCATTCAAATTGGTCTTTGTCTATAACTACTCTTCATGCCAAACATACACCCTTAATATGTATTTCTAATGCATCTCATGCATTAAACCTTGAAAATATCAATTATGGTTAATTATCAAAATTATAACAATTATAAAACCAGTTTCAGATCTCTCTTATGGACTAATTGGATTCCATTTGCTTTATCATGGAGAATTAATCTCTTTAATCACGTAGAATTAATATCATTAATTATGTAATTTAATTATTTAATCTCATTAAAATATTAAATTACATCTCTCCATTTTATTAAATTATAATGCTATTATAATTTCTAAGTAAGCATAGTACTTTAAAGCAAATGACCTAGAAATCAAATATACGGTTTCTAAGAGGAATATACGTATAAAAAAAGCATAAATATTCTATTCCCATTTTTTATAAATTTATCTAAATTTGATCAAAATAAAATTTAATCCATATAATAAATTAAAATTCTAACCATATTAGAAAAATAAATTAATTTAGAATTAGATTAATTTATTATATTCTATAGTTGAATTTTAAGGGTTAAAATCGATAATTATGTTGTATATCATCAAGAATTTGAAACATGACCAAATAATTCAACACTTGATTTTATTCAATCAATTTCATGTTGTTATATAACATATATTTCCAGAAATGCAAAATCCAATCATATTGAATTTTAATTTAACTAAAAATTTTAAATGGTAATCACAAAGAATCACATTCAAAGTGATTAAAAAACCATTTGTAACTCGAATCGAGAAATTGATCAAGACCACTTAGGATTAGTTTTATCAATGATTAAAGCCTCTTTAGACCTATAATGATTAGTTTTAACAAATAAAATTTAACCTATAAGTCGTGAAACCCTTAGTCAATGGCAGAGACAAATCGAGTAATACATAATACAAAATTATGACAATCTCAACAATCAAGCAAGTTAATAAATCTAATTCACTTCCAAATGATTTTTACCTCTTTAAAACCTTTAATTAACCTCTTAAATATCTTATATTTTTGATGTTCCAGTTCTAGAAATATAAAAAATTAATCAAATCAAATAGCGCGACAATTATGCAAATTCAATTTTAGCTCATCTCTAAAATCTGAATTTATTGATTCAATTATTTTCCATATTCCTCAAAATGAATTTTCATGCAATATGCCTAGAATTAAAGTCTCTTTTTAATCCATCATATTTTAGATTAAATTAGCAAAATTTTCAATTAATTTAATCATGCATGAAAACTAAGAAAAAAATATCTCTGTATGCTCATAAAAGAGTTTTATTTCTTTAAATCCAATTGCTTTAATACACAAAACTAAAATTTTTTATTTTAAAACATGTAAAATCAGAAATAATCTAATTAAAATTGATTTTATCGGCAAAAATCCAAATTAAAAGGCACCATAGAACCAAAAAATCAAAAAATCACGTTTTTGATTCAATCAACCGTAATCGATATTTTTCAGTAGTTTTAAATCTTTCGAGAACCTGGCTTTGATACTAGTATTGGTTTTTGAGATACATGCATAGTGGATTTTAAAATTTTTCAAAAATCAAATGATGATAATGGATCGAAAAGCAAAAAAACTATTATTTATAGATTAAACTGGTAACGTATAAGTGTTTACAAAAAATAACTATAACATTTCCTTTTCTTATGCTCTTCTCAATAGCTAACTACATTAATTCTCAATTGGGAACACCTTATAGGTATCCACATGAGAAGCTTAAGGATAGAGGCTATGCAAGTCACTAGTTTCTAATAGGTAATTTGCATAAAATAAAAAGAAAAAATGAAAAATGCAGTAAGATGAAAGAGAGCCTTTTGCATGAATTTTGTGTTGTCTCTTTATGGTAGCGATTTGATTAGTGTCTATTTATACTTTAATAGACTCTATCAAGGTCAACTTTTAACCCTTAAAAAACTAACCTAAAATGGCTAACAGGAGAGCCACATGTATGGGCTTTCTAAATCCTATAGGTACAGGCCTAATAATAGGCCTATACGCATACTGCATAAGGCTTAATGGGTTTATAGCTCATCAAGACCACATAATTAGCCCCCTAATGATCTAACATAAGAAATTTTAACTCTTAAAAGTTTTATTAAAATTATATTCAAAAAGCTCAACCAATTAGGCTCAATAGGCTTAGTTTTGGAAACCTTAGTTTTGGTTTCATAAAATAAACTAGGTTCAATTTTAGAAACACTAGTTTTGGTTTCCTAAACTGCAATTAGGCTTTATGATTGATCATTCCCTTCTCTTCTTTATTCATTTTTAATGATATCTCATATTACTTCCTATTGTGTATGACTCCATGGATTTTCAAAGCACGTTAGTAGTACATAGTGGAGATGAGTCCCAATCCAACTGAGAGTTTTATGGTCCAATCCAATTAGTCTAATAATTGATTACCAACCATTTATCCACTTGTGTAAAACTCTAGAGTGGTTTCTAGCCATACATTAAGACTATCCAAGTGTAAAAAATGTTAAGTTGTTTGACTTAATCCTTCCATATATAGTTACCACACAATTCATCTTTTTACAAGACTATATCTCATTTAGGTTTAAGTATGGACATTTGTTGACTCAATGCTTGATTGGATATGTTTAATCAAGTCCTAAATATGTTAGTTCTAATATTTTCCCCTTATTTCAAAATGGCCCTTGTGAATGTCAGTTACACTTGCATTTTACTTTAGCTAAAGATTCCTAAAATAGAAGCCAAAGATTCCTAAAATAGAGGCATATTAAAATAGTGAGATAAACTTCCCATTATAATTTGAGGTGTTAAATCCTTTATTGATCATTTAACTATCTTTAAGTATCTTTAAATATACCTAATCACCTAGCTATATATGCATCATAGTGATATAAGAGCATTATAGTTAAAGCATAGTTCTCAATACTTAAGATAACCTTGGTGATCTCAAGTCAAAAGATAGATATACAACTGATATAATGAGATTGTTTCACTAACATAGATTATTTATCCAAGTGAACGTTCTCATGTTCAGCCTCCAATGAACTTGTTTCTCAAACAAGCATCCATATGTTATCTCCAAGCATTACCATATTTATAGCTTGTGAGAACTACTGCTTCACTAAGTCAAGGGCATTATGTTAGTCTATCTACATTAACAATGTCCCATCTTGTTAATATTATGACTAAGGATAGTTTTTATATTTCATATTTGCATTCTATAAGAATCTCACATTATGAATACTTTATAATTTCCTCTGCACTAGTAACAAATACTAATGACTTTATTATGTAATTTGAGATCATATCACATAAATGAATTAACATAAGTACTATTTTAATAAAGAATGCATTTTATTATAAACAAATGTTTATTATGTACACAAAATATCCTTATTACATATGAGCTCTAGGGCATGCATCTAATAGATAGATTAATAGTGGAGCATGCCATTCCAATGCATGAAGGAGCTAAGGTGGTGAAATAGAAAATGAGGCATTTGAGATAAGAATGGTTAAAATGATCAAAAAAGAAGTTCATAATTAAATTAAGGCTAAGTTCTTAGAATAGGTAAAGTGGCTTACTTAGCTGGCTAACGTGGTTCTAATACTAAAGAAAGATAGAAGTGTCTAAATGTGGATAGATTACTAGGATCTGAACAAGGCTCATTTGAAAGATGATTTTCCACTTCTTTATATCAATGTTTTGATTGATAGCATGGCAATGGCAAGCATGTTTAGTTTTATGGATAGGTATGCTGGGTATAATTAGATTTTGATCAAGATTGTCGATAAAGTTAAAACAACTTTTTTATAGAATGGGGTAACTTTTATTACAAGGTGATGCCATTAGAGTTTAAAAATGGCAAAGTAATTTATTAGTGCATGGCAAACAAAATCCTCAAGGACTTAATCATATGAAAGTGAAGGTATATGTGGATGATATGATAGTTCAAATTTTAGAAAAGTTTTTTTAAAAGAATTGATTAGTCTAATTTATCTGAACCCAAAAATGTGTATTTTTAGAGTAACTTTAAGAAAGTTGCTTAGGCATATAATTAGTCAAAGAGGTATAGAGGTAGATCCAAATAAGGCCAAAGTAATCATCGAGATACCTACTCCTAAAATAGAGAAAGAAATAAGAGGATTTTTTTGGCAAGATCCAATACATCAATAGGTTTATTACTAATTCAACCTTTATCTATAAGCCAATTTTCAAGCTGCTGAGAAAAGATAACCCTGTGTGATGGAATGAATAGTGTCAAGTAGATTTTAATAGAATAAAGTAGTATTTGACCAATCCTTTTGATTTTAAGAGCCCCACAACCACATCGGGTTTTAATTTTTTACCTAGCAATTGAACAAAGTTCAATGGGAGCTATGTTAGCTTAAGAGGATGAATCTGGAGTAAAATTGTTCATCTACTATATGAGTAAGAAACTTTTTCCTTATGAAGAAAAGTATACTGAGGTAGGAAATATTTGTTTGTTTATGATTTGGGCCTTAAAGAAATTAAGGCATTACTTCCAGTTTTATAGGATACGAGCTATGGCTAAGCACAATTTGCTCAAACATCTTCATTCTAGTCCCTCCTTAATTGGAAAGCTAAGTAAATTCTTATACTATTATAGGAGTTAAACATAGAATATATCACCTAAAAGACCATAAAAAGAAGGGCAATGGATGAATTCTTGGCACAACAACTAATTGAGGGTGATCAATATGAGTTCAAATTTTTAGATAAAACCCTAAAAGCCATAATAGAGAAAGGGTGGATAGTGTATTTTGATGGAATAGCTAACTAAAAAGGGGCTAATGTAAGAGTTATTTTGGTTACCCTAAAAGTAGAAATAATCCCATTTGCAAAAAAGTTAAATTTTTTAGCAACCAATAATATAGCAAAATACGAGCCTATATCTTTAGATTAAAAGCTATACTTGTTTTGGAAGTAAAGTCTATGGAAGTATATGGGAACTCTATGCTAGTAGCACATTAGGCATTAAGAGAATGGGTTATAAGAAAAGACAAATTAGTTTCATATGCAGAATTCTTAAGTCAATTAAGCTCAAGGTTCTAGGTTTGTACTTTTCATTATTTGCCAAAGGAAGAAAATCATATGGCAGATACATTGGCAACTTTAATATTAGTATAGGACAATCTAATGAGTGCAAATACATTGTTATAACAATTGATTATTTCTCAAAATGTGTAGAAGCTATCTCCTATAGTTATGTAAGGGCAAAGCAAATGGCACAATTCGTAACGAATTACCTCATCTATAGATATGGGGTCTTACACTGCATAGTTTCTAACAATAGAATAAAATTTCAAAGAGCAACTAAGGATTTATTATCAAAGTATAAGATTTAACATCACAAGTCCTCTCTTTATAGACCTTAGGCAAATAACACAGTAGAAGTAGCAAATAAAGCCTGAAGAGATTTATCGAAGATGATAGAAACCTATAGGGATTAGGTAGATAAACTACCTTTTGCATTGTTGGGATACAAAACTTTTATCAAAACTTCTATAGGATCTATGCCATTCTCTTTAGTGTAATGGATCAAAAGCCATATTACCAATTTAGATAGAAATTTTAGTCATTAAGAGTTTCTCTAGAAGCTAAAATACTAGAGATAGAATAGGTAGAGACAAATATAAGCAATTAGCTCTCTTGGATGAGAAAAAGATGTAAGCTTTAGATCATAATTATATCTATTTGAAGCATATCACGAGAGCCTTTAATAAGAAAATTAGGCCTCAAATGATAAAAAAAGGAGACCTAGCATTGAAACAGTCTAGAATTATTGTAGCCAATCTAAGAGGAAAATTCAAGCCTAACTGGAAGGTCCTTATTTACTTTAGCATTTGCTGTGAAAAAAGCTACAAAGATTACTGACCTATAATAAAATGAATTCAAGGAACTTTTCAGTATCGATCAATTGAAGAAATTCTTCTGTGTAAAAAAAGAAAGAAAAAAAAAGAGCTTACTAGGTTGAAAAACCAAAAAGGCAGCCTAGCAAAAGTTAGAGCACCTTGCTAGGGTGAAAACTCTACACATAGAGGTCCAAGCAAAAATTAGGGGATTGAGACAAAATAATCAGTTAAGAAAACCCAAAGGGGCTAAATGATGATAAGGGTACTCTAATGATGTAATTAAATTATTTCATTATGGCAATATTAAAGGATTAAATAAAGTTTTAATTACATTTAATAATGTTATTGTTATATTTATTATGCACACTCTTAGTGTCATTTACCTATTTTATATTGTATGATGTAGTAAAAAAAACCACTAAATTATGTATTGTTGTTCTTTAAGCCCCTAATAGTATGACTTTATCATACATTATAATGTCATTTTGAAGTTACAATCTGATGTGAAGGAAAAAAAAAAAGTCATTAGTGTGAAAACTTTCTTTAGAAGGCATATCAAATAAAAGTTAGGCAGCTCACTAGTGTGGAAACCTCTTTTAGGGGAGCACATTAGGCAAAAGTTAGGGCATAGCTCACTAATGTGAAAACCTCCTAGCAAAAGTTATGGCACAACCCACTAATGTGAAAACTTCCTTGAGGGGAGGTAGGCACATTAGGAAAAAAAATTAGGGTGAATAAAAGACAAAAAAAAAAGAATAAAGGGGGATAGAGCTTTCAATCTTCTTGACCTCACTCCTAACACACCTTGACCAACTCAATTGGATAAAGGGGGATAGAGCTTTCAATCTTCTTAACCCTCTTCATTGTCCCTAATGTTATTAGATTTGCCTCAATTGCCTTTCAAAATTATTTGAATTAACACTACCTAGGGCATTTTCACACCATTGATAGATGATTATAAGCATTTGCATCATGCATCACATGTATACATATTGAATGAATATTTATGTTGCTCAGATATGATTATACCTTTAAACTTTTAACCTAGTAAGAGTTTTACACTTGAGTATGTATAGAACATCTTTAATCTATGCAAAAAGCACTCCTTTAGAGTAAGTATCGAGCAATATATTTCCTTTACAATCCTAGGGGCAATTATCATATTACAAAATATAGCAACATATACCTAGAAAAACTATAGCAACCATAAGCACATCAAAAGTAAGCGTTAACACATAGAGCAAGCTTACTAGTTTTTCATGGTAGAATGCATTGACTCTCTCTTTAGTGACAAGCAAGCTTACTAGCTTCTACACCCATCTTAAGGCACAACTACAAGCATAACAAAACACAAATAGTCAAAAGCATAGCCTCTAACATAGCCTAGAGCGTGGCTTCAATCATTAAAGTTGATAA
>CANXYI010487626.1:0-12867 GCA_948208565.1 Hura crepitans
ACTTTACTCCTTTAAATGGACTTCCTCACCAATTCTTTTTCCTTGACCTAAAACATACACAATTAGGGCTTAGAAAAATTTCCAAAAGTTTTACACAACTCCAATCAAAATCTATCTTCATGGTTATTCTTAGAAGACTTATAGCTACCTAAAAAAAATAAAAAGTGAGATAAAAAGCCTTACTCTCAAAATGGGCAATATTTACCCCTTTTTAAAATCTCACTTTCTAGCCATGATTTCTCAATTCTGTCACTTGGAATAGCTTTAAGGACTATGGAGGCAAAGATTCATATAATTTTTGTGCGATTTGGGTATGTGAGGAGAGAGAAAAGAAGAAAAATTGGTGGAGGGCTTATATAGAGATGGTGTCAGCCATATGGGGTAGAAGGAGGAAAAAAGGGTTCCTTGCACATGTAACCCCTCTCACTTGTGATGGCCCTTTTATATTAAGGACATAGATGGCTCGGATTGCACCATGTGGCAATCTAATGGCCCATTTTAATTCAATTTTCTTTTAAACTTTAGAAATTCAAAATAATTTTTCTAGACATTTAAAAATCATGATTTTATTGCCATAAATCCTCAATAATGGCCATTAAAGGCCTTATAAAATTTTAGGTCAAAACTCCAAAGGCAACTAGGGTTACTATTTACCTTTAAAATCTAAAAATTTCAAATAAATATCTAACGACTTTAGAAAATTAAAATTCCTTCACCAATAGACTCATTGGAATTTTTGAGCTTTAGGGTATGGCATTTTCATGTCCTTCTGGGCACATCCCTAAATAATTTATTGTTTCTACTAAATGTTTTAATTAATTCATTTTCATCATTTTCTAGCCTGTCAAAGTTTTATGTCTAGTACTCCTATTTTTGGCTATCATAGAGTACCCAAGCTCCTTAGGATATACTGTTCATGCTTCAGAGGTACTATTCTCAAAACTAAGAATTATGAGCATTACAATCCTTCCCCTCTATTGAATTTCATCCTCAAAATTACCTTATGAGAATAGCTGTGAATGTTGAGCCTTTATTTGCTCCTTGCTCTCCTAGATTGCTTCCTCTATTTTATGATGCTTCCATAACACCTTTATTAATGGTATAGCTTTATTCCTCAACTGTTTGATCTCTTTAGCCAAAATCTGTACTAGTTCCTCTTCACAAGTTAAATTTGGTTGCACTTGGATTTCTTCTCTAGCTATAACATGTGAAGGATCTGATCAATATCACCTCAGAATTGAAATATGGAATATATCATGGATTTGCTACAATTCAGGTGGCAAAGCTAATCAGTATACCACTGGTTCCACATGTTTTATAACCTCATATGGACTAATAAATTTGGGGTTTAATTTCCCTTTCATGCTAAACCTAGGTATCTTTTTCCATGGTGACAATTTTAGAGATACTTTTTCACCAACCTCATATCCAATGTCTCTCCGCTTTAAGTCAATATATGATTTTTGTCTATCTGTGGTAGCCTCTAACCTATCTCTTATGGTTCTGACCTTTTCTTCAACATCTTTGATCAAATCAAGTCCCATAAGTCTATTCTTACCTGCTTCACTTTAACATAGTAAAGTCCTACACCTTCTACCCTACACTGCCTCATAAGGTGCCATACCTAACCTAGCCTGGTGGCTATTATTATAAGTGAATTCTTTTAGGGATAAATACTAATCCCAATTTCCCTTGAATTCAATGGCACAACTACGGAGCATGTCCTCCAGTACTTGTATTACCCATTCTAATTGTTCATCTGTATATGGGTGAAATGTTATGTTAAAAGTCAGACGAGTACCCAAAACTTCTTGTAATTGCTTTAAAAATCTAGAAGAGAAATGTGAATCTCGATAAAAAATTATAGCTACTAGTACTCCATGTAATCTTAAGATCTCATTAGTATCTAACTGTGCTAATTTCTCTAGGGAGTAGTCTATTCTGACTAGTATTAAGTGGGCTATCTTTGTCAATTTATCCATAAACACCTAAACTATATCACATTTATTCCTTGTCATTGGCAAACCCATCACAAAGGGAAATTGATGTAATAATCTAAAGGGATTGCTATTGGATGTAATAATCTAAAGGGAAATTGATGCTCAACTTTAATGTGCTGACATGTTAGACATCAAGCCATATACTCTACCACATCTCATTTCATCCCTGGACACTAATAATAAGGCTTCAAGTCAAGGTATATCTTTATACTTGCTGGGTGTATAGCACAATGAGCTTCATGTGCGTCCCTCAATGCTTGTATCCTCAATTCCTTTACTTTAGGTACACATAATCTATCATTGTAATAAAGACATCCATCTTCTCTAAGCTTAAAGTTAGTGGTCTTCCCCTCTTTGACTTTGTTTACCATCTGCACCAGCTGTGCATCTCACCTCTGTGCTTCTATCACTAATTGCTTAAAATTAGGTTTCACCTACAATTTAGCTAAGATTGCATCTGATTTAGTGCATTACATCTGGATATTCATAGGTCTCATAGAAGGTATGAACTTCCAACTCAGAGTATCGATAGCCATATTAGCCTTTCCTAGGTGTTAGTCAATCAAGTAGTCATAATGTTTTATCAACTTTATCTAGCATCATTGCCTCAAGTTAAATTCTTTCTTTGTGAGGAGGTACTTCAGACTTTTATGATCAGTGTAGATGTAACATCTTTCACCATATAAGTAGTGCCTCTATACTTTTAATGAAAATACAGTTACAGCTAGTTCCAAGTTATGTGTGGGGTAATTCCTTTCATGAGGCTTTAACTGCCTTGAAGCATAAGCAATTACCTTACCTTCCTACATCAGCACATATCCAAGTCTATTCTAGGACTCATTACTATAAATCATAGTCTTTCCCAAGTTTAGGTTTAGTAAGAATAAGGTTTTTAGTTAACATTGCCTTTAACCTATCAAAGCTTGGTTGACATTTGTTATCCCATAAGAATTTCACATCCTTTTATAGCAATCTGGTCAATGGGGCTACAATTATAGAAAATCCTTTCTTAAATCTCTTGTAGTACCTTGCTAGTCTTAGGAAGCTTCAAAACTCTATCGCATTCCTAGGAGGATTCTATTTTAGCATAGCTTTAACCTTACTTGGATCCACCCTGATGCTTTCTACTAATGCAATGTGGCTAAAAAAGGCTACTTCCTTCAGTTAGAACTCACACTTACTCAACTTTGCATACAGCTATTTCTCTCTTATAGTCTGTAACACCCTTCTCAAATGCTACTTATGTTCCTCCCGCCTCTTAGAGTATAGTAGAATGTTATCAATGAAAACTACAACAAACTTGTCTAGATAGGGTTTAAAGATTCTATCTATTAGGTCTATGGTAGCTACTAGGGCATTAGTGAGCCCTAATGGCATCACTAGGAAGTCATAATACCCGTATTTGGTTCTAAAAGCAATTTCAAAATATCAACTTCCTTAGTCTATAACTGGTAGTACACTGATCTCAAGTCTATCTTAAAAGATGGGTATTTTTTCTTTATTGTCACCTTATTTAGTTGTTTATAGTCAATGCATAATTGAAGCGATCCATTTTTCTTCTTTACAAATAGCACGAGTGCTCTCTAAGGTGAAATGCTTCACCTAATGAAGCCTTTATCTAATAATTCTTATAGCTGAACCTTCAGCTCCCTTAATTCTACATTTGCCATCCAATACGAGGTAATAGACATAAGGGTGGTACTCGAATACACCATAATCTCAAAGTCTATTTCTCCTTATGTTTGTAAACCTAGTCCCTCATCTAGAAACACATCAGGAAATTCTGACACTACATATATCTGATTAATACTTGGTGGTGTGTTATTTGTGTTGATTATATGGGTTAGGTAAGCTTCACATCCCTTTCAGATGAGTTGCCTTGCCGTTACAATTGAAATGATATTAGGTAAGGCATTCCTCTCACAAATTAATGTTACTACATGTCCCTCAGTTGTCTTAAGAGTAAGCCTTTTTTGCTCACAGTCTACCACTGCCTTATGTTCTGACATCCAATCTATGCCCAAGATAGCATCAAACTCATTAGAGGGAACTTTAATAAGATCAACTAGAAACACTTGATCTTAAATCACTAGAGGATAGTGCATGTATACCTGATTCACTATCTCACTCTATCTAATGGGTTGCTCACCAGGATGTCTATGTATATGGGTTCAAACTCTAACCCTTATCTTGTGCTTGTGCAATGCTAATGTAAGAGTGCATGGATCTTAGATCTATCAAAGCCAAAAGAGGTACATCAAATAAAAAAAAGTACTACCAATCACATCAGGTACCTCTGCCTCCTCATAGGCTCGAATGGCATGCTGGCAAGATGGGGCTCGCATATTTGATCTAGCCTTTGACCGGTACTCAGCTTATCATTTTATTCTCCCTTTGTACCCTATCGGGAGTTAGTGAGGAAGCCTACATCTGGGTAGTATCAGCCTGCTTCTATAGGCAATCCCTCTAAAAATTATCCTTGGCTTTAGAAATAAAACATTCTCCCTACCTAGATTACTAACATTATCCCTAATGTTTCCAATTACATATCCCATACATCGAGGGTACACTTCTTACTGTAGAGACTAGGGCATTAGAGGCCTTTTATAGGGGTCAAGGCTTGAATGAAAAAGCTTGACCTACCTTCTATGCTTGTCCTTGCCTTTAGGACTACTGCATGGCCTAGGACTCCTTTTACTTCTTGCTTGCCTAGATGCTGAACTACTCTTACTAGCTGTGAATGGTTTCTTCTTTTGGAAAAGCTTTCACTTCTCCTTTACCATTTCCTCCATGGCATATATAGCTAATACCAGTGTAGAAAACTCTCTGATCTGAGCAATAGCAATTTGCATCTGCAACTGTACATTGAGGCCCTTCTCGAACCTCTTACATCTCTCCTCCTTTATAAGTATGAACTCCTTAAGTCTTTTTTATATTCTGATACTTATCTCTTTCCTTGTTTTAAGTCAAAAAATTCCTGCCTCTTTTTATCCTTGTAAGATTAAGGTATATATCTTTTCTAAAACTCTGAAAGAAAGAACTCCCATGTCAAATTAGCTGCACCTTTTCTTCTTTAGGTGGTATCCCACCAGTGGAAGGCCTCTTCTTGGAGGAGTAAGGTGGCACATTTCAAACTCTCCTAAGTTGTATGCTTAAGTTGGTTTAATATCTTAATATTCCATTCTGGCCAATACTCGGCCCTCATAAGATCATCCTCCTTTAAACCCAAAAAGTCTAGAGCCTCTATTTTCTTTACCTTTTCTATGTAGGTCCTCTGTAAGGTAGGTGGGGGTGGTAGAGGTGGTGCTGAAGCTAGTGGAGGTGGTGGAGCAGCAGCAGTAGATGTATGTCTCAGCAAATCTACTATCTACTGTAGGAGTGCTAGTGAAGCCTATGCCTATGCCTGTAGCTGTGTTTATAGCCGTTGTGCTACATCACATAGCACTGGCATGGCTACACTTGCTTTTAGTCCATGTATAGTGGTAGGAGCATGACTTGCCATCTCTTCCCCTTGATCTAGTGGGGTCAGTTCACTCATTGTGCATAACTATACAAAAATAGACAATTAACCTCATATAATGTTGCTTTATGGGGTACATAACCCTAAACCATGGCATTCATGCATACTAGGCCTAGAAATGCCTAAACCTGCTCTGATACCACCTAATGTAACACCCCTTACCCAATTTTCTAAAGAACCTAACTGGAGATGCTATTTCCTAGTAGGTTACCCATCTTAATTCTACCTTGACAACTATTCATTTAACACTTATCATCTTCTCTACCCTGGTGCTCAATTATCATTATCTTACTATTATGATATTATGCTAGTTTTATAATGTCTATAAATACAACTAAAATCATTTAATCAGATAAAAATGTGCTTTATAGAAATCTAGGCAGCATTATAGCCACCTAGGTGAAAATGAAAGTTTTAAACCTGCTAAAACATACTTCTATATTCATCATGATCAATTTCTCAACTCTTGGATGCATTTGGTCCCCCAATCAACAATCAACCTCAACACACATTTACATACCACAAGGTCTCAAATCCACTATAAATCAAACATACAGCATTATATGTATATCCATGCATAATATCAGTACAACTAGACATTATGTTGTCTAGTTTAATATTTACAATAGATAGTATTCCAAAACATGCGTTTAATTACATCCACACTCTAGACCCAACCTTCACTGTGCATGAGTGCCTACATTACACAAATGCACACAAAATAATAGAATGTTCCCCATAAGTTGATCAGCTACACAACACATTTCGAGGCTAGACCGCATCTAATATGTACGACATGTGCATTAGAACACTAACATGCTAAGTATAAACTCAATAGTGAATTTAATGTAATAGATGTATGTCACACACACAATTATACAATAGTTACACATTAGGCTAGTCATGCATACATGCAGATCTAATTACAATCAGTTTTGATATAAATATTAGTATGCTTTATTAGATTATGGTAATTGTGTTTGATAATTTAAATAAATTTTCCAAGTTACATCTAGTACATGCAATCATGTCAGGTATATCACAAATTCATTTAGTCCTTATTATTTATACCTAGTTTAATTATTCCATTTCAGTCATCACTATTACATTTATCTTTATTTCTTTATTCAAGCCCATACTAGAAAAGACAACACTTACAGACACTAGATAGTGGGATCCAAACTGTGCAGTGGTCCATATTTTGGACCTTGGTAGCTACACCTACCTACATCCATCTAATAACAAGGATTAGCCTCGTGGAACCTCCCAATATCGGAGTGGCAGATAGCAGGGATCAATCTTGATAGATCTCCCAATATCTTTAGGGATAGTAAGGATTAGCTATACGGGACCTCTCAATATCCTAGTCATCATCTCATCACAAGTGGATAGTAGGGATAAGCCCTATGGGACCACCCAATATCTATAGGTACAATAGGTAGTAGGGATCAGCTCATATGGACCTCCCAATACTTAGGTGTGTAGGGTTCACTAATAGAACCTTAGCAGCTACACTTGCCATCTTAATCATATAGGCAAAGGCCTATGAGGACTAAAACCCCTAGCTGCTGCTATTTACTTATTGATCGGTTAACCTATCGAGCATGTGTCTAACTAATATGGGCTAATTCTAATTTACAAATTTTCTTTACACAATTATAGATTATTCATTCACAATCACAATGTCACCATGATTTCCACATTGATCTGCACACTTGCACTTACACACTTTTTCCTAGTTACGGGTCACTTTATGAATAAGGCACTATTTATTTGGTTATTTTTAAAATTTTCATTCTCAAGTTACCACCATGAAATCATCTATTCCAATTTTGTTACTACTTTACATAATTAATACCACAATTTCCACACTTCCATGCCATTATTTGTCACTAACTTTACATGCATTTTTCCATCGAATTCATTTATCTACATGAATTCTCATCATGCCACATTTTCATGCCACAAATGATTTCTTTTACACACATTATACATTTAGCACACATTATTATATTTTAACACATACAAGGCATATTACCATTCTTTATTTACTTTACCCATTTCTTGCATTATAGACATACTTTGTGTTCACCTTTATGTCTAATTATCATGTTATTACCTAACATACACATAAGCACACTTCACCATGCCAACATACACCATTCAGCCACACTAAGAACACATGCATGCACATGATTTTCTTCAATACCAATCATGCTAACAAGCTTCTCATTTTCATGTTAACATAACCATACATTCATTTCACATCAAACATGCACACACACATACCAACTCACACTTCCATACACACTCACATGCACAATTACATGCACACACATCATGGCACACATAGATTACATTAAATTCACTTACCTAGGGTATGAGAACACCCTTTTTCACTACCTCACTCCTTCAAATGGCTTCCCTCACCAATTCTTTTTTTTTTTTTGACCTAAGCATATACAATTAGGGCTTAGAAAAATTTTCAAAAATTCTACATAACTCCAAATCAAATCTATTTTCATGATTATTCTTAGAACACTTAAAGCTACCTAAAATAAAAAAAAAAAAAAGTGAGATAATTTAATGGGGCCGATTATATGATTTTAAGTCATCCAAATAATGATGATGATGCATTATCAATTTGCTTTCAACTTTTCTATTGTCAACTATATGATCTAGGACATAATACGAATGTGGTCAATTAAAAAAATAGCCACATCTAATTATATGAGTTAGAGTTTCCTTGCTTTCGTCTTCATCCTCTTTGAAATATAATATGAATGCTATAATATTTTATCTTTTCAAATTTAAATTAAATAAAATATACATAGTAGTAATTTAAATAATATATTTTATTAATAATTTTAATAGAAATAACTAAATATTAGTATTGAATATTAGATGCCTTGAAAAAGGAATTTAGCTAGTGTCCTTACATTTGTAATTGAAGGATTTATTCTCCAAAATAAAAAATTAATTAAAAATTTAGAATTCGATTTTTAATTAAATTGGGCTGCTTCACTTTGGGGGAAAAAGAATTCTGGAAAAAAAAAAATTATGAAGGCGCTGCACGTGACTATTACGCGTTGAAAGTAGCGAGAGTGAAGTAGCGATCTTCGGAGTTTCTTTAGAATATTCTAATCCGCAATCAATTTTGCTAAACCTTTTCTTTAAGACTATTTTACTAAATCGTATTGCTAATGGGATCATTCACCAAGATGTGTACTTCCTTTCGAGTTAAAAAAAATGATATAGCAAATTTTAATCCGATCCACTTTGAAAAAAAAAATATTCATTTTAAATCTAATATAATTACTTACCTCTTGCTCCTTTTTTCTCGAAAACAATCAATAAAATTGAAATCATATAGAGAAAATCTCTTAAATTAAAGTGTGAAATAAAATAATATATAATTTAGTTCAAAGAGCGTTAATATCTTCATTTGTTTATAAAATATTTTAAAATTTTGCTAATTATGTAATTTATTATATAGTAAAAAATAGTGTTAATATATTCAAATATTTGTTAAGAGAAAATTTATATTTACTTGGTAAAAATACTGAAATTTTTTCTTTGAATATTTTAATAGTTTTAGAGTGTATATACACACACGTGCATGGCTTATGTCCAATATTTTAAATTAAGTGTGATCTGTATATTCTTATATAAAGGTATTAATTAATTAATTAATTTTATTTTTATAATTATTTAACTTACTTTTGTGTCACAATTATAAATCTATTAAAAATAATAATTATTAATCAATTGTAAATATTAATATTTTTTATTAATATCTTTTAATTATATTAAATTTAATTTTATATATAATAAAATAGTTTTTAAGAAAATTTTTAATAGATAATCTTATGTTTACTAATTGCTATATGTTTAATATTTTTAATTATATATACACTCTTGTAAAATGTTATTAATTAATATTAACATGCTTTTATATAGTTAATTTATTAAAAGTAATAATACAATCAATTATAAATTTGAAAAAACTTTAATATCTTTTATTGATATATTCTTAACTACCTTAAATTGAATTTACTATGAAAAAAAGTAGTTCCTTTTATACAACATGTTTCATAAACAATTTAATAATTTTATTCCACTATTTATTCTTGATAAGTATTTTATTGACTTCTTTAAAATGTTTCTTAATTTTAATTTTTAGTGCATGCATTATTTTTCGGTTAGCAGAATATGCAACTTCACTTGCATATAGTAAACTTGAAATTTAAATAAATACATACTTTGATTTTTGATTTCAACTCTTCTCAAATTTTAATACTAATTAACTTTCATTGCACTATTTTCCATTTAACAAAATTCAACATTTTTTTTTTAAAAAAATTAAACTATAAATGATTTACTTGAGTTTTAATTATTTCGTTACATATTTGATAAGAAATTGTCATTGTGAAATAATCTCTAATAATAATGATATGATTAATAATAACCAAACTTGTTATGAGAAGATAAAAATACTTAACATCCTTTTAATAAAATATTTTTTCTTGAAAACATATGCATTAAATGATAAATAATCGAATTTTTGCTACTTTAATATTTTTTTAATAATTTACTTAGTGAAAAATTTTATATATTTTCTATATTTTTATTATAATGAAAGTTAAAGTTAATGTTAAGAAATTTTTTTATTAAAATTATATTAAAATTATGATGATAAGAAAATAATTTAAAAATCACGAGAACATAATACCCCTTAATTGAAAAAATATTTGCTAATGAAAAGTTAACAAAAAGTTGATGTAATTTGACAAAAAATAAATTCATAAAATTGCATTTTCATGGAGAATTTTTAATTTAAAATAAGAATATAAATATTATATTAAATAAATCTAATAATCTAAATAGGCATATAATCTTTTAGTAAAATATTTTACTAAATATACTATTAAATATTTTACTAAATATACTATTTAGTAATGTATCTTCTATTTTAGGAAAATTAAATGTGAATGGCAATAAATGTAAGACCCTTATATTGATCTTCCCTCAGATCGAGTTATGAATGCTACAACTATATTTAAAACACGCTTAAAATATGTACTACTAAGTTTCTTTTTAATTTAATCTTGTATTGTATTATATAACTTCGACATTCTTATGAAAACCATCATATTGCAACTTATCTTAGCTCAACTAATCATACCTCAAAACAAAACATCTGCAATATTACATCATTATCAAATACATAACCTATTGACATACACATAATGTGAACAATTATCTTCTTATACATGTAACCATTTAAAAATCAATAATAATACATCCAAGATAACAACTTAAAAGGACATAGCTATTACATCTAAGTATTTATTTGTACACAAATCAATAATTTATATAAGGAAAATTCCTTATAATGATACTCAGCATGTAATGCCCGTAAGTCGAAGTTTCATAAACAGTACCTTCGTGGCATAAATAGTACTTTTTGTGAGTCAGGGCATCTTAGTAAGGCCAAAAAGGGGCATATTGGTCATAAAATTTTGACGAGCCAGAAAATGGACAAAATGAAATAATTTAAAATTTTAGCAGAACCAATAAATTATTTCGAGCTAAGAACTAGTGAATAGTGACATAAAACGAGGTTATGCTAGGACAGCCTCGGGATGTGCCCAGACGAACCCAAAAATACCATACCTTGAGCTTCGAAAATTCTAATCTATAGGGTGGTAGAGGAAATTTAATTTTTTGAGACCATTTGATATTTATTTAGAATATTTTATTTTAATTGGTGAATAGTAACCATAATTGCCGATAGAATTTTGACTTGAAATTTTATGAGTCTTTTAACGACATGAATCAAGGATTTTTAAAACTGAAATGAGTATTTTTAGAGGTATACAAAAATTAAATGAATTTTTAAAATTTAAAAAGAAACCGGGTGAATACGGACTATTAAATCACCATGTGTCATGATCTAACCATGCCACTTACCCATATATATGACCTTACACATGTGGGAAGGCTACATGTGCATAAAAGTCATCCTCCACCTCTCTTTCTTCCCAAAAAAAATGTTACCGCCATTAAAGGAAAGCTTTCCACCATTTTCTTCTCTTTCCTACACCAATTCTCCATTAAATCTATGGGAATTTACCTCCATGGTCCATAAAACACTATCCAAGTGAGAGAATCCAAAAACAAGCTCTCAAATGAAAAGATATAAGTATGGAGTGAATAGTTACTTTTTGGAGTGTAATTGATTATTTCTTGGTTTTTATTTTTGGTTTATGTAGCCTTGATAATTCTAAGAAAAACCATGTTTAGAGATTTTGATTTGGAGCTTTGTAGGATTTTATATGGATTTTCTAAATTTTAGGTTACATATGTAGATAAGAGAAGGAATAGTGAAGAACCAAGGGGTACAAGGTCATAAAAGGGTGAAGAAAGGTGGAATTCAACCTTAGGTATATGGATTTGATGCAATTGATGCATGCCAACATGTGCTTGTATGTGTTTATGCATAAAAGTGTGTTGTTTCATGCATATGTGTATGTGAATTTGATGAAACAAAACTTGCCATAGTGTAAATTAGATGTGGTAATGGTGATATGGATGTGTGCTTAGATATGGAAAGCATGTGTAAAACAATGATGCATGTATGGTCATATATATATAATGTATGTCATGGCATGTGCATGTATGCATGACATGTGCACATGATGTACCATGATGTCAACCATGATGGTAATAACATGTGTAACATAAAAGGGAACATGGCATGTGAAAATATATGTATGGTTATGGCATGGATACATGTATATGGCATGAAATGTATGGCATTAACATGTAATTGGCATGAAAATAAGCATAGCAAAATGAATGCAAGAAATAAGATGAGATAGATAAGGATTTAATAGTTATGACCTAAATTGGTGTGTAATGGTGTCATATGGAATGGCATAATAAAATGGTGATTATAACAAAGGATTAATGGCATAATGATGATTGAGGAAATAATGGTAGTATTGAGGCATAAAGGTTAGAGAAATAACGAATTCTTGGTGGGCATAAATGGTGACATGGAAATTATGGTAATCAGAAGTGACCAAATGAATTGTGATTGCTACAAAATGACCAAATGAATAGTAACATAATGAAAAATGACCATATGAATAGTGATTTTACGAAAAATGACCCGTAACTAGGAAAGGTGCATAAGTGCACCCTTATTGTCCATGTGGAATATTAGTAATGCTATAACACTTACGAGATGACTAATAACTGAATAACAATGATTAATCAGTAGTTAGGCCCATCAGTTAGACACCCACTGGATGCATTGATCGGTCAACTAGGGAGTTAGCA
>CANXYI010487880.1:0-10041 GCA_948208565.1 Hura crepitans
AATACCATATTACTCCATACTTGAATTTTTAGCTCTTATTATAACATATTAATTCAACATCAAGCTCAATAACAAACATGAGACATTCGGCCTCTACAAGCCACACATATATCATCCATAATACACATTTATATCATCTAACATTACCATTCAACAATATTTAACTAACTCATGCATTAAACTTCTAATAGCCATTAATGCATATAATGCCATAAATACACATAATGAGTTTCCATGCATTATCATTCATTTTAAAGTGATTACACATACTAAAATTTGTCATCAAGTATGCTTGTACTCTCCTAAGCTTTGTCCTTGCCTCGAAAAGCTAGGTTCGAATTCTTACCTACGAATTCAAATAGGTTAAATTTTAGAAAATATGTATAAAATCAAATAATTAATCAAAAATTAAAATGACCTTATAAATGGCTTCTTAGACACCTAAGGGGCCTAGGAAAAATATCAAAATAGAAAGAAAATTACCCGATTGAGAGATGCTCATTATTCACCTCGAGAAAGAAATCTCTATTCCTCTTGAGATTCTCCGCCAAACAAGGTGATCTTGGCGTCTATGATTCTATCTTAGGATGCTCTACCTCTCGGGATTTATTTTTCAGAGTGGGTGTGGAAGGAATGAAGAAAACAAGACAAGAAAGAGAGAGGAAGAGGGTGTCGCCAATTTGAGAGAAATAAGAGGGGAAATAGAGGGAAAATTAGGGAAATAGAATAGAGGAAGGAAATAGATTTTTGGAGTATTTATAGTTTTTGAAAAAAATTATTTTATTTGTTTTCCATAATTTTTTTCTCCCCTCTAAAAGAATCAAAATTCCTTAAAATATGTTTCAAAAATTAGGTAAATACAAATCCTATAACACCTAAAGAATTGGGTTCGAAAGATGAAGAAAATTGGAAAAATCAATATATTTACTTAGCCAAAAACTCAGTAAAAATACTTTTTGAAATATTTAAGTATCAGATTGTAATATTTCTGAATTATTTTGAGCAACTTTTTAATTATTTTATATTTTAGCTTTGCCTGCGGCATTATTCACAAGATACTACTATAAAATCTTGTTTAATATTTTTACCCATCCAAATGACTTTAGATTGGCTTCAAACTTTGACCAAAATTCTCTCATAATTAATACTCCCTGTTAGCACACTTAGTGCGACTCAAGTTTGGGGAAGCACTATTCACCCCACCCCTATAAAAGTACTATTCACAAGAGTCAGGATTATCGGGTCGTTACAATTTTATTTGGGATTTTAATAAATTATTGAACATAAATTTTAGACTATTTTTTCACTATAAAAAATGGCTAAATTAAGGTAAATTTTTTTCAACAATTTCTTTTAATTTTATAGCCCCCAAATTATTTTTCATAAGTTCTTTAGGGATCAAAAAGTAATTTTAGAGCTAATAAAAAAATTGGATTTTATTTGATAATTAAAAGAATTGTTCAAAAATAAGTTTGGTCGTTGACTGCTCCTATAAAATAGATTAAGGTTTAATTAATGGTGTCAAATTTTGATTTTGAATTCTTTCATTTCTATAACTATTTGTTTATAATTATTGGATAATTATTAATTTCAACATTTTGAATGCCCAATACTAATTGTATATGAATTGGATTCATAGTTTTGTAACACTACTTTGAATATATACCATATTCACTATCGGTAGTGATTAACAAATTAATTTTTAGTTGATTAATTGGATTTATTAATTTGGATTAATTTTGTTGGTTATTGTATATGATTTTATATGTTCATGCTTGCTAGAATTGGTCTAAAATCATTTGGAATAATTATTTTATTAGATGTATGCCTTAGAGCTTATGTAATTGGGTTATATTCATGTGTTTAAACCTTATAAATTAATGTAAAAGGAATTTCTCTTTATATCATGGTACTTTTATATATTACTTATAATTATTTACAATGTCTTAAACCATGTTATAATGTCCTTTTTATAAAATAACAGTGCAGAGGAAATCATGAGTGTTCATGATGTGTGATTCTTATTACATGCAAATGTGATACACCTAAATATCCCTAATCTTAGTATTAAATAGATTATACATTATTCATGAGGATAAATTAGCACATGATATACTTCTTGATTAGATCAAGCAATAGTTCTTATAAGCTGTAAGCATATAGATGTTAGGAGTTAACATCTGGATGCTTACTTTGGAAGTAAGTACATTAAAGACCCACCGTGAGATCTTTACGTGGATATTTAATCTATATCAGTGAAAGTATCTCATCATATGAATAGTGCAAGTATCCTTAGACTTAAAATCACTAACTATCTTAAATATAGAGTGATATACTTTAAATCCAAAGATTTTACTTCGAACAAGAATTATACATAGCAAGGTGCTTGGGTATGGCATGACATATTTGAAGATACAGTAGTAATCAACAAAGGATTCACCACCAAGATTAAAGTGGGGAGTTTATCTCATAGTTCTGATGAGTAATCCTTATTCAAAAATCTTTGGCTAAGGTAAAATGCCATGTGTGAATGGGATTCATAAAGGGCATTTTTGAAATAAAGGTGAAACTATCAGAACAATATGTCTAGGCTTAATTAGACATACTTAGTTAAGCTTTGAGTTGACATAAGTCAGTAATCAAAATTGGATGGGATAAAAGATGGTGAAAGGAGTTTATTGCACTGTAAATGTATATGGAAGGGTTAAGTCAAACCACTTGACTTTTCAACACTTAGGTAGTCTTGATGCATGGCTATATACCTCACTTAATTTGTATATAAGTGATACATCAATTAATGAATTGATATTGATTTAATAAGATTGAATATATAGAGTCCCTGTTGGACTAAGACTATAATTCACTGTGTACTTTCAAGCTATTATGAAAACCTAGAGGGTCACACACATAAAAAGAGTTTGCAGAAGATGCAATGGGATTGAATGGTCAATAATAAGAGATATCATTGGAATATGAATTAAGAAGAAGAAATAAGCAAATTGGCTTAGGGCCCAATTGCAAATGAGAAGTCCAAAAAATTAGGGTTTTTTAAAAATCAGGATTTTTGGACTTAGACCTTGTTAAGTCCAAATTTTAATTTTTCTTGCATATGACTTTTTATAGGCTTTTAAAAGGTTTAAAATGCCTTAAATTAGACTAATTATTAATCCAAATGGAGCCTAGGAGTACCTCATAGGATTGATGAAAAAGGGGCCAAAGCAGATTGCACATAAGCACATTAAAATGCTTATGTGTATATGACAGAATAAGCCCAATTGGTGGGTCCATTTTGGTCTGACTTAGGGTTACCTTTGAGTACCAAAATTTGACCTAAAAATGGCTTATTTAAATTATAAATAACCCTTATAGTTATAGCCAAAACACATGCATTTTTCTATTATAGAAATTGCAGCATAGAACAATTGAAAAAATATAAATTTCTCCTTCTTCCTTCATCCACTTGAAAATCATACTAGCACCTAGATTTTCAAGTTGTTCTCTTCTAAGAACTTCTTGTATGGATTGCCTTAGAGGTGTTCCCAACTGAGGATCATTGTGGTTTGTGACAACTCAGTGAGAAGAGCAAAAGAAAAGGAAAGTTGTATGTTAGAATCGCTTAGAGAATTTACGGCAAATTCTTATTCTATGATTTCATCTAATATAATTTTTTTATTTTTCAATTTTTTGATATTTTAACCTTTTTTGGAGTTCTATGGATATTTTATTTTCACTACACATAAGTCCATGAAAACCAACAATGGTATCAGAGCCAAGTTATATCAAAAATTTGAAAATTATAGCAATTTATTGATATCTTGCAGTTAAATTTTAAAATTTTGGTTTGAACTTTTTGTATGTTGCTTTAGTTTTATTCCTTTCCTAATGGTTAGATATGGATTAAAAATAATTAGAAATAATTTTATTTCTAGCTTTGTGAATTTTTGGGATTTTATATGCTTGATTGAAGCAAAATTGTAAAACTTTATTTATGCTGGTTGATTAGAATATTGCTATTTGGTTCAATTAGTTGTTTAATTATTTTTAGATCCAAATTTTATTTTTATATTTTTAAAACCCTAAAATTTGAATCTATGGCTGATTAAAAAAATTAGATTTTATTTGGTAATTAAAATAATTAATTGAATAGTAAACACATATCCTAATAGCGTATGTCAACTAGTTTTGAAAAAAATTGTTTAGTCCATTTTTTTAATGTTTTTAGCCCTAAATTATTTTTACTACATTTTTATGGAATGGAAATTTAATTTTAAAGCTAGTAAATAAAATTTGATTTTATTTGTTATTTTTAAAAAATTGTTAAAAATAATTTTTAGGCTATTTTTCACTACAAAAAAGGGGCTAAATTAGGGCAAATTTTTTTGAATGTTTTCTTTTAATTTTACAACCCCAAATTATTTTTCATCAGTTTTTAGAGATTTCTAGAGCTGATCAATAAAATTTTATTTTATTAGATAATTAAAAGAATTGTTTGAAAATAATTTTAGCTGTTGATAGCTCTTATAAAACTAGTTAAGGTATTATTAAGGGTGTCAAATTTTGATTTGGCTTCCTTTCATTTTTAGACCTATTTGTTCACAATTATTGGATAGTTATGAAGTTTATTTATATATTTTGGAAGCCTAAAACTAACTGCATGTGAATTGGATTCATAGTTTTGTAATAGTAGTATGAATATATACCATATTCGCTGTCGGTAATGATCGAGAAGTTAATTTTGAGTTCATTAATTGGATTGATTAATTTGGATTAATTTTATTGGTCATTTTATAAGATTTTATATGTTCATGCTTGCTAAAATTGGTCCAAAATCATTCGGAACTATTATTTTACAAAATAATGCAAATTATTTTATTAGTAAATGCTAGAAATTGGATTTTTAGTATTAATGCAATTCAAAAAATTCAAATTAAATAATTCCAAAAATGTATGGGAATTTAATACTAGAATTGATTCAAATTTAATTAATTAATTGGATTAAATAATTAAATTTACAATTAAATATTTGTTGGACCAATAGGTGGAAGAAAATCAACATTTTTAAGCATATGTAACTTGAGAATACCAAAAATAATTTTCAATTAGATTGAAAATTTTTCATTTTAAGAAATGGTTCTAAAATGGAAAGGATGTTTAAATATGGAATTAATTTGATTAAATGGATTAATGAGATTAATTTCCATATTTAAAATTTCACAAAGCTAAGCATACATGGCATGTTAATTTTGCAAGTGTTGCAAAATAAACTAAATTCAACCCTGTGGGATTTGAAAATTGCAAGCTATTTATGTGCATTAGAAATGCATGTTAAGGGTATATGTTTTCCATAATGACTAGCTATGGACAAAGACCAATGAGATTGATCTACATTGCTTGAATTTTTTCTTTGGTTAAATTGGGTCTGTGTGTTCCATCCTTTTTTCTTATTTCTCTATTATATTTCTCTTCTCATCTGATTCCCCTCACATGTAATGTGAGGTCTTTTAATTTATATGATATGTAATTAGATTACATAGGGTTAGATTAGGTTGAAGAAATACAAGGAGCAAAAATAAAGAAGAAGGCCCACTAAAAAGGACCAAGAAGAAATAGATAGAAGTGTCTTTTATTTCTTATTTCTTATTGGGTTTGTGATTCATGCACAACTATCTAGTGTTTGGCCCAAATTGGTTTCCTCTGGCTCAAAGAAATCAATGTAGTAAAAGTATATAGCTAAGTAATATATTTAATATAATTAAATAACATATGTATGATTTAATGAGATTAAATATGCAAGTGCATGCCAAAAGTGTGCGAAATCTCTTCGCATGTGCAAACCAAAGTATGCAAACCTGATGAGACTTAATTGAAAGAAATCCCTCGATAATATAAAACTTGCAAGCCTTTTGTTAATATGAGTTAAACTAGAGTTCTCTTGAGTATTAGGTTGTTAAACATACTCAAGCCTATGCTACATTGGATATGTTTAAATCATATTAATGGGTTTATCTTAGCATGATTATTAGTTTGCTGAGCATACTTAAGGCTAATAACCATAAGGCAAGATAGAGGAAATATGTATATGATACATATGCATAAACTATTAGTGACCTAATGATTAGTAGTTGCATATGATGCAATCGGCATATGATGCCTTCCATTTAGTTAACGGTTAGGCTTTTTGAGTATACTCAAGGCTTTGACCTTAACAAAAATGGATGTTGACCCACTAGGGTAGCTTCCAATGGGATTTCTCGGATCAATTAGTGAGGGTTATTGGTTTGTAATAAAATAGTGGGAGTAATGTGTAATTTTAAAGACCTTGAAATTATTACACATATATACATGATCATACTCTAACATGTTTTCATTTTCACATACAACATCACTACCATAATGTATTCTGAATTGAATATACTCCAATATTGACTGAAATGACTTTAAAATTTGAGAATAGTTCTATGAAGTGAGAAGACAAATATGTGTTGGACACATATGTTCCACCTTATTTAATTGATGATTCCAATTAGGAGTTAGAAGCTTTTTCAGAACCATATGGGGATGGCAATATAATTCCCTCTATATCTCCTAAACTTTAGAAAAGCATGGGCATGCAATACTTAGATCATTAAATATCATCTTATGAAATAAAAGATATGTGATATCTAAGACATTAATTTAATTTGAAGATAATGGAGGACACTTCAAGCATTGAAAGTGTTGGGCTTCAATTCCATAATTTTATGATATATTAGAATTAAGTGTTAATTATATAATCACAAAAACATGGTAAAACTTATCAAGACTTTTTCTATTAGGAACAGAAATTGTAGTCTAATTAGTTAAAAGCCTATGGAAATAGAATGAGACTAATCCCAAAAAAGGAATTGGAAAGCTTACTTTATGCCTCCAATGATGAAAGAGCATGTGATACTTTAACTTTAGGTATTAATATTATTGAGATTAATACAAGTAAGGGTGATATGGACCTACGGGTAATAAATAGAGCAAGAGTTGCTACATTAGCTATAGGAACATATCATTTGTATTTGCCTTCAAGACTTGTATTAGAATTCGATAATTATTATTTTGTTCTTTCTTTAAATAAGAATATTATTTCTTTATCTTGTCTTGCTAAACAAGATTTTGATATTAATATTATTAAGAGCAAGGGTTGGTCAGTTTATAAAGACAATGTTTTATATTGTTTTGGATTTAATGTTAATGGAATTTATGTTTTTGATAATAAAAAAGAACTCTATAATATCAATACCAAGAGATAAAAAGTGGATAACTTGAAACCATTTTTCTTGTGGCATTATCGTTTAAGCCATATAAATAAGAAGCGCATGTCTAAGTTGCATAAGTCTGGTGACATAGGTTATTTGATTGTGAATCAAATTGAAACATGTGAGTCCTGCTTATTAGCCAAATGACAAAGAAACCTTTTATTGGAAAAAGTGAACTTGCTGGTGGGCTTTTAGACCTTATATATATAAATGTTTGTGGACCTATGACTAGACATGGAAGAGGTGGGTTTCTCTATCTTTATTAATGATTACTCTAGATATGGGTATGTGTACTTGATAAAGCACAAATTTGAAAACTTTGAAATGTTCAAAGAATTCAAAAAGGAAGTTAAGAAACAACTTGATAAAAGTATTAAAACACTTTGATTAGATTGAGGTAGAGAATATTTATGTCATGAATTTTAGAGTTATCCAAGAAATACTAATATATTATCTCAATAGACTCCTCCATATATGCCACAACACAATGGTGTATCTTAAAAGAGAAATTGAATCCTGTTGGACATGGTTTGATCTATGACAAGCTTTGCGGAGTTGCATATATCATTTTTGCATTATGCATGGGAAACTAATGTTTATCTTTTAAACAAAGTTCTATCAAAGCCGATTGATGTTACACCATATGAGATATGGTATAACAAGGAACTCATTCTTTCACATATCAAGGTATAGGGATGCCTTGAATTTCTAAAGAGAATAATGTTAGATAAGATTGAAGCTAAGACTAACATATGCTTATTTGTGGGGTATCCAAAGGAAATAGCGGGATACTACTTTCATCATCTTTGGGTGTAACACCTTCTATCCATTTATACTTGAAATAGATAGGAAGTACTACTTCCCACTGAGGTCACCCATCCTATGATTCTCCTAGGGGCTTTTAATTTAACTTTTATCCAACTTTGACCGGGTTTGACCAAACCTAGCCTTAAGCCCATTATGATCCATTATTACCTAATTTTTAACTACTTTAGTCCATTAAAATCCCTATCAGCCACTATCAAATGTTTTAAAAAAATCTGGCAACATAATAGCTGCCCTATTAACTAACCCAATTTTAACCTACAAGGAAAAACACTTCTAAATCATCATCCAACCTATACCCCTTCAGGACCCTCTGGTCCTCCAAATCACAGTCAATCACAGCATTACAATATATCCACTATCAATCATAGGGTTGGAGACCCATCAACATACAAAGGTGCAGAAACAGTTATATATATTTACATAGAACTATACATATACTCAGTTTTAAAGATTGTTATACATCCATCCTATATTCTATAATATCTACACATACATAAGCCCACTCTAAATTTAAAAGACAAAAAAAGAAATAGAAAAGTACTAACAAATTCAGGTAGCTACACTGTCGATGTCACCTGATGCTGGACTACTCTCTATTGACTACCTATGCATCGGAACACCAACACGCTGAGTATAACACTTAGTGGTGGATTAAACCAAATATACTATGTCATGTCATGCAACATGCACCATATAATGTTCTACATACAGAAGGTCTTTCCTATAATTCTGAGTCCCTTTATTAATCTCTCACGTTCTCTTATCTGTAAATCTTAACCTTCTTATCATTTACTTTACAATTATTACTTTACAGGCCCATACCATACAAACTACACTTTTAAACACTAGACAGCAAGATGTGTCCTATGCAGTGGCCCACTTTTAGGGCTTACATAGCTGCACCTACCTTTTTCGATACTCGGAGATCTGTACTGTAGCAGATAGCGGGGACGCATCCGTAGACTACCCCCAATACCTACACCTAATAGCAATAATCACTTATAGTGGATACTTAGGAACCCATCCGTAGACTAATCCCAATCCACAATAACAACCTATAGTGTAATGGTTCATCATGAAACCTAGGCGGCTACACTCGCCATAACCTATAACTGGTAGTGGACCCTAGAAGGACTGACTACCTAGCAGCTACTCTAATCCTAGTTGACCTGTCAACCTATCCAATGGGTGTCTAACTAATGGGCTATTTACCATTTTAAACTATTTTTATCACTATTTCATCATTACGTCATGTCTTATGTCAATATTACACTAACTATTGTAACTTTGCCTACGGTCACAAAGTTACTATTCATATGATCAGTTTCCACAACTGACACTATTCATTTGGTAAATTTTGCCTATTATGCTTCCCTTTTCTTTTGTTATTCAAATTCTTTTTCCTCGACACTTTATCCCATTATTCCTTTATCAATACCTAATATGAGGCATTTTATTTTGCCATACTTTTGGTCATATATTCTCATTCAAATTATTCACATTTCTATGTCTCATAATGTACCTAATCTAGGTCACTTTATTAGTGATTATCACATTCAATTTACATACCAAATGCACCTAATGCTTAACCACAAATGACATACGAATTTTAGCATCATTTTTTGCCACCATAAGCACATACATTTACACATTAATTCCTTTTCAATTTAATCTATAGACCTTGTTAATTTAATGTAAATTAAACTATTTTAATGTCCAATTGCCTAAATACATACATTTATACCAAATTACCACATTTCCATACAAATATACATATATAAACTTAATCAAACTTAATCGACATAATGCATTTGATTTAATCCACATACCTAGGGTGCATTCACACCCTTTTCTCCACCATTTAACCCTTGAATAGGTTACTTCCTTTCACTTGAACTATTTACCCCTAACATACACCAAAATTAGC
>CANXYI010487955.1:0-19040 GCA_948208565.1 Hura crepitans
AGAGAAATGCCTTTTACATTAATTCACAAGGTTTAAACACATGAATATAACCCTATTACATAAGCTATAGGGCATACATCTAACATTAACCACTAGTGAGAAAATCTCCTCAAAATCAATCCCCATTTTCTAACTAAAGCCTTTAACAACTAATCTCACTTTATACTGTGGAGATGATAAATTTTCTTCCTACTTCACCTTATAAACCCACTTATTCTTTAAGGCTTTCTTATCATTAGAAAGCTTAACTAGTTCAAATGTTTGATTGTCATACAAAGTTTGCATTTTATCTTTCATAGTTGAAACCCATTTTACCTTCTACTCACTTTCAATAGCTTTTTGGTAGCATTTAGGCTCTTCTACAACTGTTAATAACACATACTCACTAGGCGAGTACCTAGTAAATGGTATATGGCCTCTGGTAGACCTTTTAAGTGGAACTCCTTGCTGCTCACTAAGTACCTCATATTGATCATTAACTACCTCATCTATAGGAACATCAACCTCATTTACATCATAATTATCATCTTAAAGATCGACCTAATTTTTAACATCAACTTCATCAAGCAAAAAAGCTAAAAGAACTAGACCTAAATCAACCAAACTGTTAATATAAGACTTTGTCTTTTCCACCTTACCAATATCTTCAATAGTTTGATCTTCTACAAAGACTACATCATGGCTTCTGACAAGTTTTTTCTCAACAGGGTCATAACAATGTTAGCCAAACTCATCTTGACCATAGCTAATAAAGATGCACTATCTTGTCTTAGAATCTAACTTAGACCTTTCATCTTTAAGAATATGAACAAAGCATTTGCAAACCAAAACCCATAAATGGTCATAGGAAGGTTTCCTACCATACCAAAATCTATCAGGAACATCATTCTACAAAGTAATAGTAGAAGTGAGATTAATAACATGTGTGACTGCATACAATGCCTCACCCTAAAAGGAATTAGGCAATTTGGCATTTGAAAGCACACATCTAACTCTCTCTACCAAAGTTTTGTTCATTTTTTCTACCAGGCCATTCAACCGTGGAGTCTTAAGAGGTGTCTTTTCATGTCTAATACCTTGCTCTCTACAATATGTATCAAATAGGCTATAATACTCTCCTCTATTATCAGTACAAACACATTTTAGCTTTTTACCTATCTCTCTCTCAGCATAAGTATGAAATTCTTTAAATGCACTAAGCATTTGATCTTCTATCTTTAAGACACGAATAAAAAGCTTTCTTGAATGATCATCAATAAAAGTCACAAAATATTATACACCACTAAAAACTTTGTCTTTAAAAGACCACACATATATAAGTGTACCAGCTTAAGCAATTCTCTCTTCTTAGAAGAAGGATGATGTTTAAAAGAGACCCTTTTCTATTTTCCACCTAAATAATGAACACAAATGTCTCTGCACCTTTCAACCCAGAAAGTAAATTCTTGTTAGCTAGTATATTAAGTCCTTTCTCACTAATATGACTCAACCTCTTATGTTATAACTCTAAAGAGATATCAGTCTTAACTGCATTCACAAGATTTGTAGGGATTATTGTTTGTAACCATTATAAGCTTGAAGCTTTAAAACCTCTAGCCACAACTAAGGCTTATTTAGAAACTATGCATTGTTTTAGAAAATTATTGCCATATCCATCATCACTCAACTTGTTAATGAAAATCAAATTTTGCCTCATGTCTAGTGCATGTCTAACATCTTTAAGCATTAGCTTTATTCTATTGCTAGTCTCTAAGTTCATAATACCGATACCCATTACCTTAGAAACAGTTTCATTTCCCATTCATAGGACTCTAAAATCATATAAAGTATAGGATGTGAAAAATTCCTTCCTTAAAGCAATATGGTGGGTAACCCCACTATCAAGTACCCAAAGAATCTTATTACTAGTAATATTAATCATATTTTCATCAGGGACAATAGCCAAATCAACTAAAGTAGCAATGGCAACCCTATCATTGTTGTCATCATCGCCCTTCTTTTCTTGCATGCCTTTGTCACTCTTATTCTCCCTTTTCCACTTGAAATAACACTTCTTAATGTGCCTTAGTTTACCACAATGATGACATTTAAGGTTCTTATACCTTGTCTTTGATTTGCTCTTGCTTTTGCCTCTATTACTGTAATCTTGACTATTATTTTTACTCCTCCCTCAGCTTTCAATAACCAAGGCATCTGACTATGATGTGGAAGACCCCTAAGTTATTCTTCTCACTTCTTCATCTAGAATACCACTCTTCAAATACTGCATGGTTACGACACCATTAAGAGCAAAATTTGTCAAAGATACCCTAAAGTTCTCCCAATAATCAAGAAGGGTAGTCAATAACCAAAGTCCTAAAACATCTTCACCAAATTTTATGTCTATACTAGACCACTAATCAAAGATACCCTGGAATGCATTCACATGGTCAAGTACCAAGCTCATTTCCTTGTACTACAAGCGTATAGCTTGTTTAAGCAAGAATAATTTATTGTTACCAGTTTTGGAAGCATATAAAGATTTAAGCTTCTCCCATAAAGTTTTGGCACGTGTATCATTAGCAATATGATTCAATACATTATCTTTAACCTATTGTTAAATAAAACCACGTGCTTGTAAGTGCTCAAACTCCTAATCTTTATTAGACTTAAATTCGAGCTTACTAGTAGCAAAAATAGGCAAATACAACTTCTTTAAAAAAGATCCTTCATCTTTCCTTTCTAATTATGATAGTTTGTGCTATCCAAATAAATCATTTTACTCATGTTTACCACTATTATTCAAACAAATAAAAAAAAACCTAAATAACAAATGAACATGGCTCTGATACCACTCTGATGGGAAGGAATTATGCACAACACATAATCAATAAAAAAATAAAAACCTTCCCCACTTGATTGAATCTACTAGGAGTAATAAAGAGCAAAGATCAAACAAACACAAAACACTGAATTTCTTTAATGTGGCAAAAAAACTCCTTTAATGTGAAGGATAAAAAATCACGGGACCTCTTTTAGTCTAGGAAAATGAAATCCACTATTAAAAATAATTTTTTACAAAGAAATTAGCAAGCCACAATAACCTCTAAACAAAAGGCTTAATCATATACAACCATAAAATAAAAAGAGCTAAAAAGAAGGAAAGAAATCACCAATCTGAGGCTACTATTTAGAGCAAAACAAATAGGACTCTAGTCCTCTAAATGTAATCTCTACCATTCAAAATGAAGAACAAGGAGTCTTGAATATGCTCACCAAAAATCAGCCCAATTGGATCACAGATGGCTACTTATCATTGAAAGAGATGAAACTCATTTGTGCAATGGATACCTAAAAAAAATAGTTTAGTTTTTGCAATAAAACCTTAACCTCTAGACTTCAAAAATTTATCTCTACTATTTAGAATAAAGAACATGGAGTCTTTTACTTGTCCACAAAAAATCAGTCTGATCAAAGTTTAGATCACTATCGGATCATTAAAAAACATGAAACAAGTTAAGCAAAAAAAATTCATTTTCTCTCCTTTTTAGTGATGGTTAAATAATCCAAAAGAACTATTTTTCCTTCTCCTTTTATGGCTACTAGAAAATTATAAAAATAAGACAAAAATAACCCTAATGGGCTTAGATAGATAAACTCCAACAATCCTGGGTTTCACCACTTAGGAGGGAACCCAAAACCCAATAGAAAGGAGATAATTTAAGCAAGGATATTTCCCTCGTTGGGAGATAGATACTTTACTATTAATGAGGCTCAAAATGGAACAAGGAAAAGGAAAATTTAGAGAGCACAAATTACACTAAAATTCAATCTCAACTTTAGAATCCACACAATAAATTGTAGTTGCTCTGTCAATTTGAACAGCCCAGTGAAGGAAAGGATAAGCAATCACTAATTAGTAGGCTTAGAATTTAAAAAAATAGGGAGAGATTTGGCAAGAGTAAGAGTTTTCAGAATACAAAATAGAACATTAATTTAATTAGAGAGTTATTAATAGAGAGCTGAATTCTTAAGATTTTTACTGCAATCATTCCAACAGCTACAATTTCTTAACTAGTTATAAATTTTCTTAGAATTGAAAAAGATATAGTGTCGAAACAAGGTGAATTAGAGTGAAAGAGTTGCCTAATATTAGAGGAATTAGTACTAAAAGAGGAATGGTGTCATTTGCTACCATGAGGTATTTATTTGATAGTGGAATTCAAATGCTACTAAAAGGAATTATAGTTTGTTGAGAGTTAAAAGAGGTTAAGCAAGTGGATAAGTGGCTCAAAATTTAGTTAGTTGCTTTTGTGAATGCTACAATTATTGAACTTGAACAGAATTTAATAGAATTAAAGATTTATAGTGGAGTATTCCTTTTTTATATTATTGGGCTAGAAGGGATTATGGCTAGCTATTGTAAACTCCAATGTAATAAATGTATAGTGAAAAGTAGGGATCTCAATAACTATAAGTCAATACTAGAAATAAAGAACATGTTAGTACTAATTCCAGATGTAAAAACCAATTAAAGTTATAATAGAAAATATAGAAATGGTATAAAAAATGTGATTTGAAATGATAACAATATTATAAACTATTGGCTATTATAAATGTTTAAGTTCAATATAGGAGTTTAACTTGTTAAAAGATAGAAAAATGAATAAATTGTTAATAATATTGAAAAAGTATTTATGAGTTGAATATTAGGGAATATTATGGGAGTAACAACATCTATTGCTAAGAAATGTGGTAACTGAAGAAACTAAATCTTTTATACTAGTATAGGTAGCAATTATTACATTTAAATTGAATGTAAGACTGAATTGAGTTTGAGTTGGAAAGAATAGAATAAGGAAAAAGAAAGAGCATATCTTAGGTTTATAAAGAGCATATCTTAGGTTTATTTTATTTTTCTTTGGTTGATTAATTTTATAAGGTAGATGTAGAATTTTATGGAAATTTTATATGCTACTATTTTGCAATAGAATTATTTTATTTAAAGATAGGGATGTAGGTGATTTCTACTATATCTTTAGAGGTAATGATAATGAATGTGAAAGTTGAAATATTGTTAACATGCTTTATAATGAGAAGGAAGATTTATGGTTGTAAAAAAGGGACCTTACAAAATGTGAATTCTAAAAAGTCAAGACACTTTACAATACTAATTTGGAAAGAAGAACTAGTGGAGAGGAGTTGATTTTAGTGTAGCTTTGTACATTTTATTAGTTTAATGCCTTGTTCCAAGTATTGTTAATTGAGATGCTTATGTCAGTAAAATTCTAAGAGTTTTACCACTATATTTCCTTTCTTAACTTATTTAAAACCTTGTATTAGGTATGTAAGTTAGATTATGGAAATGTCTAAGTGATATATACGTATATATATAAGAATATATTTATGTGTGTGTATTGGTACCACATAGAATACTCAAATAAATCCTTTATAGAATAAATAAACTCAAAAGGCTGTGGGAAATTTGAAATTAAAAGGAAATATCTAAGTAGATAGTTATTGAGTTTTAAAGTATGAGAAATGAAAATGTAAAAAGAGTGTATGTTTTATGGGGATATTATTCATATGATGACAGTCTTTACTGGTATAAAACAGCAACAAGTGATGTCTCTTTTGATTCTTCAAATAATATCAACTTGTTATTTTTGGTTATTTTGTATTTGCTGCCAATAATACCTCTTTCTACCATAATAAAATTTAATAGACAAAAAAATGTATTTTTAGAACTTGTCCTATATTGGGATAACTAATTAATGAACTTGCTTATGTTAATAACTTTGTTTATATTTGTCAATTTAGTGTTAGATATAGAACTTGAATATTTATCTTAGTAGGCTACATGTATGCTATGTGTATTCATTTCATGAATTGAGCATTTAATTTTATTTTTGTAACATCTAAAAAATTCTAGAATTTATGAATAGTGTGTCTTGGAATTAGAATAGTGCTTTCGAGATTCAAAAATTTCTAATTAGACTAAAGGGAAGTAGATGTTACAAAATAATTATGGATAAAATTTGGATTGAAAATGAGATTATTAAGCAAGTTAAATAAAAATACAGTTTCACTAGAGTGTCTTGTGAATAGTGATCCATTTAGCTCTGAAATGGAAAATTCAGTGCATTGCTTAGATTGACTCAAAATTCCATAACCTAATGCTAAAATAATCTAGGAGTTAATGGAATCAGAATTGGGATTTTTGAATATCAAGAGAATTTATTTAAAATTAAACAAGAAAAAAAGAACAAATTTTATAAGAGGTTTTAATAATTTTGCATACAAATTTTTTGGGAATTATTTGATGACATTTTGTATGTTATTTTAGAATAATGGAATCATAAATTGATGAAAGAAAAGTTGGGGAAAGAATTTCAAAGAGGACTCATATGAAAGAAAGATAAATCTAGGTATGGATTGAATTGCATGAAATATAAAGTTAAGGGATTTATGTTGTAATTTGCCACTGGTTAGCAGCCAAGCCATTTAGTCCATTTTGTGCCCTCATTTTTGGTACAAGCCACTAAAGACAAAAAGAATAGAAAAAGGGAGAAGAACAGAGAAGAGGCAGCGAAGAAAGGAGTTAAATAAATGAGAATGAAATAGATGAAGCCTTAATTGTCCTTAAATGAAATTTCCATGGAAAATTAATATCAAAAGGGAATGGGATAAACTGCAAAGTGATAATTAATCAGTAGGAAAAGAAAAAAAAGTTGAGTTAAACGTGATGGAAAAGGTATGGATGCCATAAGCCTAGTTACAAGGAAGTCGGGTCATGAATAGGAGTAGCGGTTATGTTAGCTTATTATAGAGGAAGAGAGGAAGCCAAAAGGCAAACCCTTACAATTCTAAATTTGTCAATAGAAGAAAAAGGAGTTTATCTTGAAGTTCAATTTTGATTAGAAGAAATTGATGTTGAAGAAGGTGAGCACGAGAAAGGGATTGGAGTAGTGAATACAAAGAAGAGAATCGAAAGGAGATGTACAACGAAAGAAAAAATAGGCTAAAGAGTAAATGTTGAACTTTTGACTTTTTTTTTGTTAAAGCTTATTAATTTTAAGAGAAAGGATTTTCAAAATTTTTATATGTTATAGAGAAAGGATTTAAAGTAATGAGAGCAAAAGGGAGTTCTCGTTCATCCGAGAATACACAAACAGTAAAGAGAATTAGAATTTAAGGTGAGTTAAAGTGATTTTTTATTATATTCAATTGAAATTGTACAATAAACTTCATATGCATATTTAATATCAATTAGTAGATAAAATTTGCATCAATTTTAAAGTGAATAAGATGAAAATTTATGTTTTTTATTTGTTGTAAGTAATAACCACAAACTAGAAGAATTTTTGACAACTTAAGGACTACATTCAAGTTCTAATTTAAATTTTGGAGTTTTACTCTTTCATGCATGTTATTTAGAGACTAAAGAATGAAATAAAACTATGACAAAGGGAACAACAAAGAGACTGAGGTGAGTATATGAATCTAAATGATAATTATTCTTGTAAATTGTTAGCAATTCATCGCTAGTTTGAATAATGAAAAGTATGTATATGGCTAGGTACTATAATTGACTTTCTATCAAGGATGTTATCATGGTGAAAGAGTTTAAGGGGTAAAGTCTAATATTAATTAAAACATGGTTTGGGATTGTTTGAGTAGCTAAAGGTGGAAAGAATACAGGTTGAATATTACTACCTATGCTTAGCAGAACTGCTGTACTTATGCAGTATAGCTATTCTCATAGGACCAACAGATTAAGGTTACTAGTTTGACATATTTTAAGAGGTATAAAAATGATTATGAAGTTGTTTTATTATGTTGGGTGAGTTTAGGTGGATAGGAGGGAGTGAAATGGTGTGGTTTTATGTGAAAAATGTTTGAGTGCAAGAAGGATGTAGTTTCAAGCAAGATTTCTTAGTTTCATTTATTTTAAGTGCCTATAAACATAAAGGAAGCTAATTATGTTAAGATTTTTCCCTTGAAATGTTAATGTACTTAAAGATACTTACTTGACCTTTATTATGTTATATGCTAAATGAATTGAAAGTTAACGAAGCATGATAAGGGCCTACATGTTATAATAATCATGCACTTGGTTGTACAATTTTGGAATGTCAAAATGATTATGCAATCGGATGTAGATGCTTTAAGAATTGGATTAGGGCCAATAACATGCTTAATGAAAGATATAAAAAAAATCCTAAAAATGTATATTTAAAATTAACTTGAATATATGCCTTTGATTATGTGCATGCTAAGGTATGAATCACATATAAACTATGTACCTACATGCATGTTATACAATATAGGGGTTTCAAACATCGTCCATGATTTATATAAATTCTACAGTAAATAAGATAGGAAATGTTACCTAAAAGAAAAATATGCATATATACTTGAGGTAATCTAAGATATGAGAATTGGATTAATATGCATGATAAAGCATAATGCCATAATAAAAGTTTATTGCTTATTTTATAAATTAAAATTATGAAATGAAGTTATATGTATACTTAAATGTAAAATCTAAGTTATCTACCAGTAAGAAATATGTTATTTATTAAATGTGTGGATAGCATGTTTGTATGAACCATAGGAAATAAAATACATAAAATATTGTGTAAATGTATAATAAGCATGTTGGAAGAAAACTTAGACCTTGGAATTTGTTATAATAGTTATGCGAAGTAAGACTCTAAAAATGAAACTTTTATATTGAAATTAAAGTGAAATATGTGCATCATAAAATTTAAGTACATAAAGCAAGATATACTAAAAGGACATCACTTGAAAAATAAGTGCACTTGGACTTGAAAAAGCATGCTTAAAGAGGTAAGTATTTATAGTATGAGTTGCTTATGAAATACTATTTATAGGTATGTAAATAGTGGGCTATATTGACTATTCTTACATATGCTTGAATAAATGGAAATGATAAGTTTAAAGTACATTCTTGAACATGTATGTAGTGCTATGACACTTTACTTATGTACTAGGCATAAGAAGCATGTTGCATGACTAAAGAGCATACATGTGAGATTATGGAAGTTATGAGAAATGGAAGATATTCATGAAATTTGTATGTTGAAACTAATCTTAAATAATTAAAGAAAATAAATGTCCATATGATTATAGACAACCTAGTTTAGATAGGTTGACTAGTTAATTATAGAGATTAGCAGCTGCTACGGTACTTCAGTGCCACTTTATGGCCTTTGGGCTCAAATTTGATATAGATGCAGTTGTGTAAAGCCCATTTTAGTATTACATATATACATGATGTGGGTGCAGTCGCATAAGCCTCATTTAGGTAATGCACATATACATAATGCAAGTGTAATTATGTAAGCGCTATTTAGGTATTGCACATATACATGATATAGGTGTAACTGCGAAAGCCCTATTGGGTACTACACATATACAAGATATAGGTGCAACTACATAAGCACTGTTTGGGTATTACACAGATACACAATATGGGTGTAGCCATGTAAGCCCTATTTAGGTGTTGCACATATTCATGGTGTGGGTACAGACACGTAAGCCCTATTTGGATACTATATATATCCTATTATTGAGTATCGGGACTTTGTCTATTGATTATGGGCAAAGAAAATGAATGACTCAATTTAAAGACAAATGCAAATAAATGACAACCTGTAAATTTCCATATAAAAGTTATAATGGTTATGCATGTAAGATTAGGTTATTATTTGCATGCAATAAACTTAGTTTGTTTCTGCACACTATCAATATGTTATGAACATTACGCACATGTTGATCAAAATTATGAACATGATCTACATATAATATTGTTAACTTGCTTTCACATAAATATTTCATTATGCCATAGAGGTTACGAATATGCTATAAAATGTTATGAGTGTATAATGCATGTGGTAGTATGTAAATAATATTATTGGATACACCATTAAGCTGTAAAAGCTTACTGCATCATTTTGTTTTGTGATGCATAAATTAAAGTAGAAGAACAAAGGAACTGCAATAAAGTCCCAGATAGTTTGACAGTGAAGAAGTCTTACTTTCAGTGTCTTTTTGTATATGGCTTTGTATATTTGTAAGTAGGCGCTCATATGTATAGTTAAAGGCTATAAGCCTAAGCTTGTATCAAGGATGTATGTAATCTTTTAAGCAAGGGATATATGTATATATGTATCAATGATGCACGATTGTATATTTTGAGTATGATGTATATTGAGATATTTATGTGCGGGATTGGTATGCTTGAGATGAGATAGAGTTTTAGAGTGGTTTATAGTTTGTGATGTATAGGATATAAAAGTATTTTTTTATATATAGGTTACTATTTTAGTAGCGTTAGCGGACAGTCATTATATTGTCAGATTTTTGACACAATGATTTCAAATAGTTTAACCTAGCTTGTAAGTTGTGCAAACATAAGACATGAAGTTTTATGACTGCAAGAAATAAAAGGGAAAAAGATTTTAAATAATTTGGGTTATAAGGAAGTCCAACATTGGCTGTATATCATCTCTCACTTAGATCCAAGGATGGGTCCAGTAAGGGTTGTCACAATTATGTAACATTTTAGTTTTCTTGATTAAGCTAGTTAGACCTACTTAATAGAAAAAAAGTTTAAATTGAACAAAAATTATAATAATTAGAATAAGAAAATTATAAAAAAATTGAAATGCTAAAAACTTTAGTATGGCTAAAAATTTCTATTAAGGTTCAAATTAGGGTATTAATGTTAAGAGAAAAATCTATAAAGAATAATAATATAATTAGAAGTAGTTAATTGCTTGAAATAGATAAAAATGTAAATAATTTATGGCTGAACTATAGAAGTAAGGTGAAGAATAGTAGGCAATTGACTTATAAAGAATAATTATATATAAATGGTTATGAGATAGAAATAATTCTAACTTAAAAGATTAATATGAATGTATATGTATTTATAAAAGAATATTATTTTATTTTTCTTGATAAACTTAGATAGTTTATTATAGCTTAGAATAGGTTGGCTAGCCAATTAGGAAATTACCATTTAATATAGCAGTGTACTCATTTAGCACTTCAATGCATACATGTTTACTTAGGGAGTTACTCCTATGCATGCTACTTAGGCATACTGTCCCATATATATTATATGATCTTATAGGCTACATGGACTCTACAGTGTCATGCATGGATATTTGGGTGTCTTATTTATCTACGTGTCTCGTTATCCTAGTAATAGTAACTATCATAGGATTATCATGGGCATAAATAAATATTTGGTTACAAGTATAATATAGAACTTTAAGATAAACATAAATGATAATTGAAATAAATAAAGATTAAATAGGTTTTATAGATAGTTAATAACCTATCTGGCATACTAATGAAAATTGAATTGAACAATTGCATTGTTCAGCAGAAGTCAATTTATATAATACCCTAATTATTAAACTTAAAGCTTATCTATAGTGTGGAAATTTTGAATAGTAAGAAATTGTCACTAAGAATAAAAGGTATGGTGTTTAGGTAGTGATTAAATGCTTTTACATTTTTGTTATATGCACTTAATTACTTTTATTATTATCATTATGTAAATTATATTATTATTGATTAGTATGTATATGAGGAATATTATGCAGAACATGTATGTTCCACTTGATTTAATTATTTATGTGTTGGATACTGAATGTTTTTGATAAGACCTTTGGTATATTACAAGTATCTTGAGACAGGAGTTGAAGAAAGGAAGGGTAGAACTGAACACTATATTAGGAAGCATGGTAGATCAAGATCTAGAAAAAGAATTTTTGGTTCTATGATTAATAGGGATATTATTTTTATGCCTCTAATATTTGTGTAAGTAAAGTAATATGCTTATAAAAGTTTACAAGGAAGGATGTATTTGTTAGTAAAGATGTAATAAGAATTGGTATGCAAATCATGTGTGTAAGAATGTAATTAAAATTATATTATATACTTAACGATGATGATATTGTTATAGTTTGATTTAAGATTTATGATATAATGATAATGCATTTGAAAAAAATTAGGTAAACTATGATAATTGGGAATTGCAGTTGAGATTGTTGGATTAGATTGTGAATTGAGGAAATATATGGAATTTATATAGAAATGAATTATTATATAGGTTCCAATTTGGGTAGTGCACTCAAGACTATTGTTATGCTATCGATTGACTAAGTAAAAGGAACACATTAAAGAGTATAAATTGTATAAATTTGTTACTTTATATTATCAAATGTAGCACTCCTTATTCAGGTCTAGTAATGGGTTTAAGTAAGGGGTTTTTTAATTTGCTTAGAATTTTGATAATCTCCTAAGTTAAATTCTAATGCATTAATAGAATTAATATTCAACATGCTCATTAGATGTTCATCATAAACTATAGTTCCATTAGGTAAGATATCAAACAAGTAAGAAAAATTAGAATTTATTTTATTGATCATAAAAGTAAAATTTTTATTAAACAAATCTAAAGATAAAAGGAAATCATCTAAAAAAGATATCAACTATAATATTTAATTTTTCATTTGTAAGTTTCCTAGCAAAATCTTAGGCAGTAACAATCATATAAGTGGCCAAAACCTCCTCCCTGGCTCTTTGGTTCTAAGGTCAAATATTCCAACTTTAGGATATCCTCCTCATTTCCTTTCAACTCATCTTGTTGTCGATCTGCTATTAGATTTACAAAGGTTTTAAATCCTAATTTAAATATGCCATTGATTTATATAGGTTCATATGAGATAGTATAGCCACTAATAATAAATAAATTACTTAACTTGGTCCCTTGCTTAAGTGGCTTGTCTATCTCTTCATATCCCAATCCTCATCTATGCATTTGACCTTTAAAGTTTGATAAGGTGGGGACTCCTTGACCATATTTTCCTAAGCCAATCCTAATAAAGAAGCCTGACTTCTTCACCATGCTCAAGACATAAAGGTTTATTTTGTTTTCATAACTTAGGGCCACTTGAAATTCTAATAGTGGAGGTTGGTCAAGATTTAAGTTAGTTGTAGTGTCTTCTATAGCTGAGGCCTTTATTTTTATCACTTTTTTATTCAAAGGAAACTTTGTCATTTGGTGGAGTATGGATAGAACTCCACCAAGCTTATAAAACCATGGGTGTCCCAATAATATTGCAGAAGTGACAAGTATGTCTAAAATGGTGAAAGTGACTTCACTTTTTATTGGTCCCACTTTTACAAGAGTGGTAAAAGTTCATTCAGCTGAGTGTTTGGTGTTGTCATAGGCTTAAATTACCATGTTGGAAACCTCTAAGTCCTCTTTTCCAATCCCACAATGGCCATAAGTTTAGTTGTGAGATGTTTATGGCTAAGCCGTCATCTACCATAACATAATTCATGTGTTTTCCTCTTATTTCAACTGGAATGCTTAGAGGTTTATTGTAGCCCCTTCTTTCCATTAGGAGATCCTTTTTAGAAAAAGAAATAAGCCCTATCATCTTATTTATAATTAGATTCACTAACTCTTGATGTGTGGCAGTAGTTTTGGTACTCATAGCATCTATTGACTTGACTAGAGCTTTTCTTTGCTATCTTAAGGCCATTAAAAGGTCTCATACACTTGTGTGCCCTTGAGCCTTCTTTAATTGTTTTAGGATTAGTTCTTCTTCTTCTTCTTTTAGAAAGGACTCATCTTTACTCGCTTCTTTGTCCTTTACCTTCTCATTGTAGAACTTTCTACTCCTAGTAATACCATTGACACCAGAAGCTTCCCCATCACTTATCTCATCCCAAAAGGTAGTGGTATCAACTTTCTCATCACTATCCAAATATTAAGTTATATAGTGGATACCCTCTCCTCATTTAATTTGATATCAATGAATAAGTCAAGCACATATTCTTCTTGTAAACCTGACAAACTATTAATATATTCTAAAGAGGTGGAACCTTATTATGGTTTAGTGATGGGTTATTCTTATCAACTAGTTGATTTTTGAATAGGTCAATAAGGTTTCATTATTTATCAAGTTTTAAATTGCATGGTGGAATTGGGTAAAATCATCGGTATCATGCCCCTTGCCTTGATGAAACTTCTAATAGGCATTTGGATTCTAGTTAGCCTAGAGTAGATTTGGTGTTTTTCTTGGGGCTAATGGTGTGAAATTTTCTTGACCTTCTCTAAAACCTTGGATAATGGCCTACCTAGGTCAGAGAATATGTAGTTTCTAATAGCTCAAATATCCATAGATATCTTATTAGAAGACCTTAAACTAGAGTTATTCTTTTAGGTTTGTTTCTTCCAACTCTCTACATCTTTAACTCTTAAAATAGCATTATACACCTTGAAAAATGTCTTTAAAGGAAAATATTAAAGCTTGTTAGAGATGTAGGGAAGCACATTCTTAACTACTATTCTCACTTGATCCTTTTCTAAAGGTAGTACCTCTATCTAGGCTTCCTTATTCCTCCATCTCAAGAGAATGTTCGAAAAGCTCTCATATAACTTTTTCTTGTTAAGTTCTAGATCATGTAGAGAGATCTAAATTTTAGTGTTAAAGGCATACTGCTTGGTAAATACCCTAACTAATTTTGTCTAATTCTGGGTGGTGGACTCATCTAGTTTATGGAACCACTTAATAAGTGTTCCTTTTAATGATAAGACAATAAATTAGTGATCTATTTCTCACTTAGTCTAGTTGTACACATAATGGTGTCACATTACTTAATATGCATTTCAAGGTCGCCTTTTTTATTAAATTTTGCTAATTCAAGCATTTTAAATTTGTTTGGAAGTCTTTCTTTTCTAAATATAGCTAAAGGACCTTAAATCTTCGAAAGTATAATTATTATGCCCTTGGATTATTAACCTCGACTCATCTATCTCTTGTTTACTTTGGCATTAACCTCTTTCTATGCAACCCTAACTTCTTAATCCCTTTTTTTATTTACATAATCCTTAATGTCTTTGAAGTTGTCTTGCTCTTCACTTACTTTTTTTCTTTTATCCTTACTAGTCCCACCCTCACTGGTCCCACCCTCACATATAGGCTATTTTCAATGGCTATATATTGGGCATTTAACCTTTCTTTTAGCATCTTGGTGTTGGCTTCAAGAACTTAGGCCAAGAACTGCTTGAAATCATCGCTAACAAACATAGTGTGAGGTGGGCTTGATGAACTAACAGGTGTATTCTGAGTCAATTGTTTGCTTATATCTCCAGTCGAAGTAGATAGAGAACCTATTATAATTGCATTGTAATTTATCTTTTAGAAAACTTATTCCTTAAATTTTGATTATATGAATGTGTGAGTGATGTTGGCACAACACAAACCACCCTTCCAACCTTATTACTCCCTTTCAAGGTATAAGTAGAATTCTATCCTAGGTTGGGCTCTAACCATACATCAACTGGGATATATGAATTCTACTCTATTTAGATTTCTTATGGGATTTGGACTTACATTAGTTAAATCCATCTTAAAGTAGGTTATAACCTTTTCTCCTTTTAAAAGAAGGATTTCCAAGTTTCCTTAGGATTCTATGGAGGTTATACATAGACTTTTAATTGGACTTAACTAACTAAGTTCAAATCAATAACTATAATAAGGTATCTAGGGAACAAATCTAAGGTTTTATCCTATATGATGTTAAGGTTAGACTCAATAGGGAGGCCTATACTTGCTACGTGCTAAGCCATATGATATGCATTTCATAGTGTCCTTAAGGGTAGTTGCACACAGTTTAAGGTGTAATATAGGTCCCAACATTTGAGCTAATGTATGAGTTTTTGGTGCCAAGTATAGTTTAGGAAGTATGATATTACTTCTCCTAAGTGGAGTTGCCATCATAAGTAGAGTAAGCTTACAACAAGAGTTAGTGTCACCACTCAGTGCATATTGAGAATCAATGAGATTGGCATAAGTGTTTTAACCTAAGATAAGGTCCAAGTCATTAATCATTAAAGAACTAGGTTCATAGTGGCATTTATTAATCACATGTCTAGTAATTCATATGTTTTTTTCATATTTCTTGATAAAATCATGATTTTCTAGTGCAATTCAATATTCTCAAGGTTTAAGATTTACATCATGCACAAAAGCAATATAATTGTAATAAAATTATATAAAAATTCATAATAATTCACAATATAAGGTTTTTATCCATATAACACTCTAATATACATTATAATCCTTATGTAATTGTATCATTACTCATATGGGATGTGCAAAACATGATATCAATTTGAAAATGTAATGACCCAAAAAACCAACTCTTATGAATAGTACTTCCCAGGATGAATAGTGCTTCCCGAGATCCGAGTAGCACTAAGTATACCGACGGGAAGTATTAATTACAAAAGAATTTTAGGCAAAGTTTGAAGCCAATTAGAGGTCATTCAGATGGTTAAAAATGCAAATTAAGATTCTATGGCAGTGTCCTGTGAATAGTGCCACAAGTAAAGCCAAATCGTAAAATAAATCAAAAGTTGCTCAAAATAATCCGAAAATATTACAACGTGATACTCAAATATTTCGAATAGTCTAATGGCTTTAGAATCAGAATTTTCTGAGTTCGAGAACTATTTTTACCCAATTTTTGGGACAAAAAATATATTAATTTTTTCAGGTTATTATAGGAATTTAGGCACGAGATTTTGAGAAAATTTAGGGCTTGAATTTATGGAATTTTAGGGATAGAATGGAGGAAAACTAATTTTTTCTATCGGTTATAATAATTTTTCGAAGCAAAGAAAAATTATTTTGTGGAAAGTATAAATAGGGAATTTTTATCCTCCTCCCATAACACACCACACATCCTCCTCCACCCTAAACACTCCCAATTTCTACCCCACTCTCCCTCTCACTTTCTCTTGCTATTTTCTCTCTCCTCAGAGGGAATTATAAGGTGAGTTTATACCTAAAATGATAAGCATTTCGAGATAATTCTATGGACACTAAAATCATCCGGAACGACGGAGTATTTCGAGAGGAAAACTAAAAAAAATTGAGGTAAATAGTAACTTTCTCTCTCTAGAATTTTCTTTTTTCATAAATTTTATTTTTCACGGCCTCCTAGGATGTTGTAGAGCATGTATCTAGGCTCAAAATATTTTTTCACCTTCTAGATTATTTTATATTATTTATTAAAGTTCATACCCTTTTATATTCGTAGGCGAAATGACAACCCGAGCCTCTCGAGGTAAGGAGAAGGGACGAGCTGACTTCAGGGGTCTCGTACAACCTTAATCAGTATGTGTAATCACTTTATTTTGGCTTAATTAATCCATTAATGCATTATGTATATTATGTCATATATGTAATAAAAGGAAATAAATGTTTAGAAATTGAAATAAATTCTATAAAAATTATTTATGACTTATGACATGATGAATGTATGATATATGATAATTTGGTGTGATCATATATGATAAAAATTATAAATATGTGACTTTACGCTATAAATGCATTGGCTGAATAAACACCCGAAAATGCCATATTAGGTGCTTATGTCTAGAATTGCATGTGTATGGTATTTTCATGAATGGAAACATGTATAATAATTGTAATGAGTGTTAGAATGCCATGAAATAGCTCGTTATGCCCATATGTGACATTATGCCTATTTGAACCGTTAAGCACGCTAATGTGCATATGGGTGTCCTTATTGATAAAAGATGTCATGTGTGCATGAATGCAATATGTTGCTATGCTTAAAATGGATTTTTGACATATGATGGATATATATGTGTGTTACATGCATGATGAGGCATGATATGGTTAATTGAAGAATTGAAGACAAGTATGGAAAATTGCCCTGATATGAACATTAGCATTGATATTTGTGTCTTCATGTGACATATTGAGATGTTGAGTGTCCTGATGACATTACACCTCAAAAAATGGATCTTACGGGTGTAATGGACATCAATAGGCTTAAGTTGGCCAATTGTACATGTGTAAGCCATGCAATGGTGCAGTGAGGCCAATGATAATTTTTTTATGTTAATATAATAAATGAAATGTGAAATTGGGTAAATTGACATATAATGACATGTTTAATAATGCCTATATAGTTAGACAACCTAGTTTGGATAGGTTGACTGATCAACTAGGATTGTAGTGGTTGCTAGTATACCTTCAGGTATAAGACCTTCAGGTCATTAATTTATATGCCGACGGGCATGAGAGCCTTCGAGCCTAAGATTTACTTGTTGATATGCATGAGAGCCTTCGGGCCTAAGTTTACTTACCTATGTGGTATGAGAGTCTTCAAGCCTAAGTTTACTTACCTATATGGTATGAGAGCCTTCAAGCCTAAGTTACACATCTATAGATGTGGAGAGCTTTTAAGCCTAAGTTACGTATCTTCGAATGTGGAAAGCCTTCGGGCCTAAGCAATTCAATTATCCAGTTTTGTTTTATTGTCTTATGGATATGGGCATCGGTTAAACAATTAAAATGGCTTAAAAAGGCATAAAGGACGATTATATGTTAAATGGCATTATTATGTGATATACGGCATAATATGATCAAATGACTCAAAATTGGTCTTGAGATGCTTAAATGTGTTGATTATCACTTATATGACTATTCATGGTGCTTATATATGTATACATCTTGAAATACTAATATAAACAATTATGACCGAAAATAGGTATGTTATTACTCTTTGTGATATATGAGTTCGGTAGAGTATTTACTATGCCTTATGGTCTAAAAATGGCTATTACATGATCATTGTGATTTATGGCATATTTGATACTTAATAACTATGACCTTATATAAGTAATGCATTATGTCAAGAAATGGTGATTATGTGATGTATATACATAATGCCTCGATAAATGTGCCATTAAATGCATTATTTTATGCTTGTAATGTGCATGTTGGCATATAAAACACCTAATATGCATGAATATGATTCTAAATGTGAAAATGATTTATGTTGCACATAATTTGTGAAAAATGCATGTTGTGATTCTTTAAAACCCGAATTGGTTGTGAACATATATAATATGCTATCATATGCCTTTTTATAAGTTAAAGTGATTACACCATTAAGCAAAAGCTTAG
>CANXYI010487997.1:0-10305 GCA_948208565.1 Hura crepitans
AACTCATTTGAAAAATATCTTATTTAAATTTGAAAAAATTACAAATAGACTAAATAGAATGAATAAGTAATCAAATACTTGATCGGAATTGATTTGACTTGAATAAAACGTTACAAGGGTTTTTAAATTTAGGGCCTAACCTAACAATGCTATGGAAACATAAGCATGCATATATAAAATCCATAATTCAAATCCCTTCCCTTGGTTTTCATTAGTCATTTTTCCTTGCTTCTGTCGTAGTCTGCCTATTGATAATGTGGTACTAACAGCATCGCATGGAATTAATTGCCGAAATTAATATAGAGCTGCCGTGTGGTGGGCTGTTTACGATTTTGATTATTTCGGCATTGAATCTACCAAATAGTGTCCACACCTTAGCCTTCGATTTGGCAAAATTCTGTACAGAGTTGATTATTTTTTATAATAAACATTCAATTTTTTTTTTTTAAAAAAAACAAGAGCAGAGTTTAAGAATCAATTAAAATTATTTAAAATTAATAAGAGTTTACTTAATTTAATTTACTTTCTTCATCTAATCCAGGTTGTTCCCCCTTAGAACATGGATTAATAAGTTTGAAAAATTGGCGATTTACGACAAAGAAAGAGACGCATTGCCCCGTTAAATAAAATAGTATGTATTTCGGAAAACCTATTCCACGCTGCTTTTTTGGAAGACAGAGCCTATCCCACATTATTCAATGTGACTGCCTATCACCAACATTTTTCAAACCCACCAAAAAAAATTTCATCATTTTCTAAATTTTATCACAACCAGAGACATGAAGCAAGGAGACTCATGCAGCAAGTTGGTAGAAAAACAAAATTTTTTAAAAATTAATTAGTAATATTTTGCATAATTATATTTTACTTTTATTATTTTTTATATTTATTCATATTACCTTGGAAAATTAAGAGATGTTATTTTATATCATAACAACACACATCAAATGGAGAACATTCAATATGAATAAAAAAGGGGAGGCATATCAAAAATTAAAAGAAATTAATTATTTGGTTAGGTAAAAATTGGGTTATAGTCCATAGCAAATTAAACTTAAAAAAAAAAAAAGCTAATTATCATGGTGAGATCGCATTGTATGACATTATGAAGGTTTGGCCGTGTCCGAAGTCCTCTACCTTCATAGCAAGGAGGGAAATGCACTAGACAGGCTAGTGACAAAAAGTGAAGTCTTAACAAGGTAGCAGTACCAAAATTTGAGTATGCTTTTTTTATATATATATAATTCATCTGATATCTAAAGTCTACTGATCCGATTAATCTGAATTCGCGATAAACAGACTCATAAAAGGGACAAAACGTTATTTTCTAAGTATTTAAAAGTATTCAATTTTCATGACTCGAATTCAAAATCTTTGATTAAAAGAGAATGAACTTTTACCATCCCATTTCACTCATTGGAGGGTTGAGTATGCTTTACTAAAACAATATGTTTGTAAAAGTTATTATTACCAACAAAAGAGGCCATAGGAATATTGTTATTAAAATGGAAGGAAATCTATAAAGAAAAGAAGATATAATGGTACTCCAAAATTCAATCTCCTTGTAAGTTTTTTTAATAAATAGAACAATAGTGTATATATTCTCATTAGAGTTACTTTAATACATCGGAGAATCTTAACCTCTACTTAGGGATGAGCATGGATTGGGGTCCGATCCGAAATTTACTACTCCAAATTCAAATCGATTTGAATTTCAGTTTGGGGCTCGAACCAAAAAAATCCGAAATTAATTGGGCTTCAATTTGAAAATTTGAATTTAATTTTTTTTTTTTAAATTTTCATTGATATGACATCGTTTTACTGAGTGAAAAATATAACAAAACGACGTTGTTTGATCAAATGCAGTATTATTGGCACATTTCGATTCGGATTGGACAAGATTTCAATTCGACCCGATACACAAATTTAATCCCTAATTTTTTAAACCCAAACCGACCCAAAGCTCTCGGTTCGAATAGTTCGGATTAGTTCGGTTTTTGCTAACTCTACCTCTAGCTCTTGCATCCAAATCTGCATGAAGTTGTTTCTTTTTTTTTTTTTTTTGACAAACCTTGTTTCATACAAAAAGAATAATAATAGGATTATAGTTTTTTTTTTTAAATAAACTTATGATGAAGATAGTAAGAAAAAATATAAGTGGAAGTAGGGCTGTGCAAAACTGAACCGGAACCGAAAATCGAATTGAAATTTTGATAATTTGGTATATTCGGTTCAATTTTTTCGGTTTTCGATTTTTTGATTCGGTTCTGTACAGTAATTTCAGTTTTATCGATTCGATTCTTGAAGGGTAAAAATCGAAAGAACTGAACCGATCAAACTTATTAAAACGACGTCGTTTTAATATAAAACGGCGTCATTTTTGGAGTTTTATATATAAAAAAATAAAAATTATATAAAATTTCGATTAATTCAATTTTTCGATTCGATTCTATAAAAAATCAATTTTTTCGATTTGATTCTCATGAAAATTTCGGTTCGGTACTGAACCGAACCGACCCTTTGCACACAGGGCTAAGTGGAGGAATAAGTGTATACTAGAAGTTTTGGGCAACATTTACGTTTAAAAGAGTAATTATTCATTACTTCAAATATGCTTAAAAAGAAAAAGAAAAAGGTTGAAAGAAACATAGATAGATTTAAATAAAAGATGTTTCATTTTGAATGTGTTAAAAAATTGATGAATTCGAATTCATATGAGTTATTATAAGCTAGTTTAAAGTTAAAATATTTAATAGTATTTAATAATTGATTAATGAGAACTAAAACTTCAAATTTAGGAAAAAAAGAATAACAACAAATTGATTTATTAAAGATAAAAATGTGGATTTTTTTTCTTAAAATTGATCAAGGTTAATGCTTAATAATTATAGAACTTCTTTCTTAAAAAAAGATGCCAAGTCATATATATATATATATGCTAATTCAATTGAAAACAAATTAATAGAATTAAAATCAAATTATATTGTCTTATTATTCTAAATTAAACAAAAAATTGAAAGAATAATTGGTGCAATTAAAACAAATTAAATTAATTTTTGAATTAAAATTGATCTAATTAAAAATAATTTGATCAAATTGAAATCAAACTAAAGTGTCCATGCTTTTGAAAATCGATTAAATTAAAGGCAAATTGAATTGATATTTTAATTGAAATTGATCCACATGAAAGAAAATTGATCGGATTGAAGATCAATTGAAATGACTATGCTTAGTAACCAAATCGAAAATATATGAATATATTAGAAACTAAGCTAATTTAGAAACTGATCAAATTAAAAGTAAATTGATGTAATTGAAAAAAAATTAAATTGATTTTTTAATTTAAATTGATCTAATTGAAAGTAAATTAATGGAATTAAAAGAGCATTGATTTTGGAAATCAATAAAATTGAAAGCAATTTATTACAATTGAATTAATATTTCGTTTGAGTTGATCTAATTAAAAATAAATTGATTAAACTAAAATAAATTAAAATGACCATGCTTCCAATAAAAAGCAAATTGATTAAATTGAGATGGCCATTCTTTTAGAAATTGATTAAATTAAAAGTAAATTTATATACTTAAAAATAAATTGATATTTCAATTTAAATAAATCTAAATTAATTCAATTTAATTCAACTTAAATGGACATATTTCCAATGTACTATATACAGATATTACAACTGAATGAAATTAAAACTGATAAACACTTTTGTAACGAGCAAGCTTAATAAAAATACATAGAATATGTGTTCTTTTAGAAGGTTAATTTTTAAATTTTAAAATAGTAAGATTTTACTTTAAGCTTTTTAATTTAGGCTACTGTTACTTTCAAAATTTTCGAAATTAATAAATTTTATTCATAAAATAAGGAAAATTTAGAGAAAAACTAACAAAAAAGGCATTAATAGCATAAAGCTCACCAAAATAATTTTTTTCTTTTTCTTTAATTTATTTTGAGAATCAATTTTTTTAAAAAAAAATCTTATTATCGACGAAGGACTAATAACAAACGCAAAACTCGCAATTTATATGATTTTGATTTATCATTACCACATTGATTTTCCACCATTGATATATTTCGATCTAACGGAAGTGGTTGTCTATATCAAGTATCTTCAAGAGAGAGAGAAATTGTCTTGGAATAATCCAGAAATTAGATTCCAAAAATTAAATTAAATAAAGTAATATTAGTGCTAAAAATATTTCCTTTGACAAGAAGTAAATATCCTATTTATAATAAAATTTGAGCAGATAAAAAATATCTGATTTAAAAAGAATAAATAATTTAAAAGATGATGATTTTAAGAACTATTTTAATTGAATTTTTAGAATTTAATAAATTTGATCACGTAACTTTAAATCGTCAAAATAACGGAAATGATTTATTAAGAATATAAAAAACATAAAAATAAAAATCTTTATTAATTCTTACTTTATTAAATAAATTAAGCGCCACATCCATAAAGAATCTTGTAGTTGTAGACGAAGAGTCCATCCCACTATCTTAAAATAAAAAAGAAAAGAACAAAGGTATTTTTCGGGTTCTGTCTTCCTTGGTTTATATAATCTGCATAACTTTTTTTTTTCCAAATTTTTCCCTTATTTTATTTTTTTTATTATGTTGAAAGTAAGTAAGTATTAACTAGAAAATGAATTTCCAAATATTTCCATTATTGGTTCTTGTTTTTACAAATTCTCTCATTGATTTTTCATGCAATAGATTTGGTTTTAGTAATAAATGATTGTAAATAATTTTTTTTACTAACTACTAATAAATAATGCTTAAATAAATTAAATACATTAGAAAGAATTTTTAGTTACGACTTCTTTTAATTTTATAAATGTAATACAAACATTTATATTATGATTTTAATGAAGAAAAAAGCTACAATATTAGAAAAACTAAAGTTATGAAGTTACAATGTTGTATAAAATTCAGCGTATTTTTTTACCTAATTTCAAAATATTTACATATAAATTTTTTTATGTTAATATCTATTTAATTATTAAGGTAAATTGATGTACATTAACACACATAATAATAAAAAAATAAAAATAAAAATAAATATTTTAATTTAACAGTGCGTAAAAGGACGTTGACATATGGATTCACGCTCTTCATTTAATTTTATATCCGGAAAGAAAAAAATAATAATAAAGAGAAAATAAATAAAAAATTGAAGAAATTCACAAGCACATACAAGTTTGATCATTTCTCTCGCCTCCCCGCCTCAAAGAAGCGCTCTCTCCTTTTCCGAAGTTACCGTAGAAATTTCTCAGAAGCACTGTTCCTTTTCCTTCCATCGAACTTCCTCGGGACAACGACGGAAAATTCCGGATTATCATTATCATTATGTTTATGCTTCGGAAATGAGGGGATCGTTTTCGGTTGATGATTCTAACGTCCAGTCAACCTCCAGCCAGCATCTTCGCATTCCTCCTCAGCCTCCTCTTTCGCGCCGTCACAGGTCCTCACCATCTTCTTGGTGTTTTTTTAGTTTCTGATATGTTCTTCATTGCTTTTTTCTCCTTTCGTTGTGCTATTCACTTATAATTTGATTCTTTTTAATAGAATTGGGTCTGAATTTCCTTCTGATTGTTTGATCGTGTAATTATTTAGTGGTAAAAATGTGTATCGCTTGCTTGCGCAAAGAGAGGTCTGTCCTCGAGGAAAGCTTGCCTCGAAAAAGCTCTGGGGTAAGTCCTCCGATCAGCGTCTAGATTCCTTTGAGCGCAGGTCTGAATCAGCTCTAGATGTGAGGCGGGCTCTCATTTCATGGTAAATTTGTGGGCTCTTTGTATATTATCTTTTCTGTATTTTTATTCGAGAATGCTTTGAGTTTCAACTTTTTGTTTTAATTAGGGTGGAGGCTGAATCTTTGATGCATTTATCGGCCAATTATTGTCCGCTGTTTCCTCCTCCGAGATCAACAATAGCTGCTGCTTTTAGCTCTGATGGGAACACCCTTGCTTCTACACAGTGAGTTCATGTTTTTTATTTATTTATTTTTTTTTCAGGATGTTAAGCTCGAAACTTAGTTGAGATTTATCTATGCTATGACTTGTTTTGTCTATTAAACTAAATTTGTGTCTATTGTGTGCAGTGGGGACCATACAGTGAAGATTATTGATTGCCAAACTGGCAAATGCTTAAAGGTCTTGAATGGTCATCGGAGGACACCGTGGGTGGTTAGTGGTGTCATGCATACTTTCTCGTGTCATTTATTTTCACCCAAATCAGTTTGTATTTCGTATTCTGACGCAATCTTCATATCATAGAATCTATAATAAGATCACAGAAAACTATGCTGGACTAGAAAGCTGCTGTTTTGATGTTAATAGTTCTGAATTGGAATCTTTTCTGCAGCAATGTTCTATTAAGAGGTCAATTCCCTAATCCCATTCTGGGGAACCATCAGCCTGTCTATATTTGAACATAAATGCCATGATTTCAAGTGAAGTCCGTCATAGTTCGTTTATCGTATTCTTTCAGTCTATCATATGTTTTAATATGCAATTCATTTACTATTTTCATAAATTTTCCATTATTGCTGGAATGCTTCATTTTGCATAGAAGTTACTTGTTCTTTTCATGTGCTATGTAGAAGTGTTTCTTCATTTCTTGAGCATTATTGGGACTTTTGCAGGTTAGATTTCATCCTCTGTTTCCAGAGATACTGGCTAGTGGAAGTTTGGATCATGAAGTTCGTTTGTGGAATTCAAAAACTGCAGAGTGCATTGGATCACATGATTTCTGTAACCATTTCTCAAATATCTTTATTTGAAATTCGGTAAACCATGTTTTTAAGGTTCATGATATTAACTCAAGGTCATTTTTTACTATCCAGATCGTCCAATTGCTTCTATAGCTTTTCATGCTCAGGGGGAGCTTCTTGCTGTGGCTTCTGGTCACAAGGTGAGGTATAGTTTCATAAAAATATTCATAGGCTGATATTATTCACTTGCCTTCTGATGGTATTGGAATGGAATTTTCTCTTTTAGCTATACTTATGGCAGTATGACAAGAGGGGGGAGACATCCTCACCAGCCATTGTGCTGAAGACACGTCGCTCGCTTCGTGCTGTGCATTTTCATCCACATGGTGCTCCATTTCTCTTAACAGCAGAGGTGTAATCTCTTTCTTACTGTAAACAAGGTTTTATTTACCATCTTCTATTTATTATTTTGGTAAATATGGTTTTTAGCTTATCATGTTTATTTAATTTTTCACTGGTTTGTAGGTAAATGACCTTGACCCATCTGAATCCACAATGACACTTGCAACTTCTCCAGGGTACTTGTGCTATCCTCCTCCTACTGTATATATAGCAGATGCTCATTCTGGTGCCCAACCTAGTTTAGAAGTAGGAGATGAGCCATCTTTAAACCCATTGCCCTTTTCGGTATGGCCTTCATTCTCTAGAGATGTTGGGAGAATACCTGTGCAAACTGATGGAGATGTTGGTTCAAGTCATATACAGCAAAGACTTGATCCCTCTACTTCTGTGCGGCTTCTGACATATTCAACTCCATCGGGGCAGTATGAACTTGTTTTGTCTCCTATTCAACCTAATAGCTCATCTCCTGTGCCGGAAGAAACGCGAACTGATTCTTCTGTGGGTGACATAAATAATGAAGCTCTTCAATTTGCAATAGATGGTTTTGGAACAGCGGAATTGCAATCTGCAGAGAGAAATCACGCCTTATCCTTTGGTGATCAATTTTACTGGGAGGTTCCTTTCTTGCAAGGATGGATAGTTGGCCAGAGCCAAGCACAGCGCTACACAATGGGTTCACTTAACAGTTCAACTCATGAAAATTTGACAGCATTTGGAGAAACTGAAATTCATGTGCAATCCCCTGTATTTCCAATCAGTATAAATCATTCTAGGGGCAATGGGAGACCTGTTCCACGTTATCAATCTTCACAATCTCAAACAATACCTGCAACTGTACACGGTGAAAATACCTCATTTGGTAGCATGGCCATGCTGCGTAGTGGAAATGATGCTCCACCTGTTGCCAGCAGAATCCAGTCTGAACTTGCTAGCTCCCTAGCTGCAGCAGCTGCTTCAGAGTTACCTTGTACTGTGAAGTTAAGAATTTGGCCATATAATGCAAAAGATCCCTTTGCCCCTCTTGATGCAGATCGGTGTTGCTTAACTATACCATATGCTGTGCTTTGCAGGTATAACCTTTATATTTTCTTTCTTTGCAACGTCCAAGTTATACTTTTTAAATTGCTATCAGTTTATCCTTTAACTCCTAGAAATATTTATCGTATTTCATTCTTTAAATGTTATTATGAAATAGATGTAACCCTCAAAACAATTACCTCTGGGAATCTTTATCAGCTCATCTGATATCTTCCTATTCTTATGTTATTGTCAAGTATTATGGTATCACGGATCGCATGTTTCTGAATGATTACCTGTTAGAATATGTTTGCAGTGAAATGGGTGCCCATTTTTCACCTTGTGGGAGATTCTTAGCTGCCTGTGTTGCTTGTGTGCTGCCTCATCATGAAGCTGATCATGGACAGCTGACGCTTGACAATTTAGGGGTGGCAACATCACCAACACGACATCCAATTTCTGCCCATCAAGTCATATATGAGCTTCGGATATATTCTCTTGAGGAAGCAACGTAACACAAAAACAAGTTACTCTGAATTCTATTCCCATATATTTCTTTGTCTTTTGATCTTATATGCTTGTTTGATTGTTGCAAATCTAGATTCGGTTTGGTTCTTGCATCGCGGGCAATAAGAGCTGCACACTGTTTAACTTCAATCCAGGTCTGTTACTTCCCTTCGTTAAGATTAGGACTCTAAAAATAAACGTATACCACACCTCTCTTTCATGTAAAATTAACTGGTCAGTCAATGCTGTGAAATAATCTTAAAAAGGAATAGTTATTTGCAAATGCAAGTTATTTGAGTTTTGTTAAATTTGACCAACAATGTTGTGCAGCTGATGTGACACTCCTTCAGGAGGTGCCCTTGAATGGCCTTTACATTGCAAATCATTTGGGTCATATGCCCTATGATTCTCATTCCTGTCCATTTTTGGTGTCTGAAAAGCCATAGAAAACTGGCTAAATGAGTCTGAAGCCAGTTGCTCTTAACTTATACAGTAATCAATTAATTTGAGCCTCAGCTTGATTCGAACTGTTGTGGGAAATTTAGATGGGAACTAGTCTTGTGATATTATGGTGTTAGTTAATGCAGATCAGATGCATAAGCTGCTTCCATTTAGAAAAATTGGCTCATAAAATATTTAATTTAATTGCTTAAGTTAATCGGGAGTTGATTTAGTGTTAGTGGGCTCATACAAGTCTGGAACCTATATAGAATTGAATCCAAAATCTTAATTGTTTTTATTTTTGTAGTTCTCACCTACATCAGAGCACTTACTGCTTGCCTATGGTCGTCGTCATAGTTCACTACTTAAAAGTGTTGTCGTTGACAGGGAGACAACAATACCGATTTACACCATTCTTGAGGTATGATTCATTTTCATTGCTGTAATATGCTTTATAAATTTTTCTTATTAGAGGAAATATGCTGTTAATGGTCTTATTTGCATAGTAGGTGCAATATGCAGGTGGTCATTTATAAACAGTAGACCTAGTACAATAATTGACAATGCATATAAATATTTTTAGTCTTAAGCTTATTTTAAGAAAAGTAACCGATTGATGGTGTGGCAAAGTTTTATATCAAATTTATGACGTGACAATTTATACCAGGTAGTCAAAGGTAATCAAAATGAAAATAAAGAGAAGATGGTAGTTGCAAATGTTGCAATGTGCATATGCTATGCTTAATCCCAACTCTAAGTTGCTCGAACCATTATTATATGGAATACACCATTGCTATTGATGGCATATAAACAAATGCTCATTGATGATTCAATGCCCATCTTTGCTTGACGAGTATTTTCTCTTTTAGCCAGTAGCTTTATGAATTACTGTCGTACCTTTGCTTGCATGTATGCGAGCATCAATGGAGGATGATCACCGTTGATCATTCATTAAGGGGCTATAAACTTGAGGCCCATTGTTTATCTATAATTGAAATGAATTTTACCCTAATCTTCTTTGTTTTTTAATGGCATGTTTCCTTGTTTGTGAAGGAAAAAAAAATGGAAGTACAATAATTTTTCTTTAATTGCTTTTTTTGCTTTTGCTTTTGCTTTCTCATTTTTAAGTTTGTTCACAGGTGTACCAAGTTTCTGATATGGAACTTGTAAGGGTTCTACCTAGTTCAGAAGATGAGGTAAATGTTGCATGCTTTCA
>CANXYI010488144.1:0-10583 GCA_948208565.1 Hura crepitans
CCTCATAAGCCAATCCATCATTCTAGGTTCATGCCACATAAGCTAATCCACAATCAATGTTAAAGTCTACTCAATAATATCATGAGTAGAAGAAGCTATAGGTAAGTATCCCTAACTTACTAACTTAGATACTTTGATATGTACTATTGATACACAGCACACACCAAAGTGGGGGTAACTGTAGACACCTCACCCTTGACCTATGATGATAGCTAGAGACAAACTCTCAAGCATAACACATAGTCATTAAGAGGTAGGTCCTCATAGACCTACTAAATAATGTCTGTATATACTAACTACATGAACAAGCCAAGATCCAACCCATAAAGCCTATAGACCAATATGCCAAAAAGCCTAGTCCACATGGACTAGTACGAATAAGTCTGCATAGACTTGTCGATATAAAAAACATTCTAGAGGAAGAATCCATCTTATTTGGTCCATAAGCTAGAATCTTTTAAGGATTGTGACTCTTTTCTAGATGAGAATAGGAAAAACTAAAGTGACTAAGTATAAATACTTCTCTACATCAATTGTAAAAAAGAAAAAAGGGTTGAAAAATTACAAACTAAAAGTACACCTTAAAATGGTAGAGAGCATTCAAGAGGTTGGAGAGCTTGAATTAGGAGCAACTCAAACCATCTTCACCTAAACTTAAGACTTTTTTGCTATTATTTGAAGAGGCTTCTTATTTAGGTAATGTCTGAGATTTATTAAAGGTTTCCTAATATATTGCAAGCCTATGATCTCTAAAATTGATGTGTAGTACTTTGTTATCCCCAATTCTATTCATGATGAGTAGGCTATCGTAGTGATATATAGGATGTGGAATTGATTCTTATAGCCACTATTAAGTATGCTACATGATGTTAATAATCATCACATAAATCTGATCATATGCATGATTAGGTCCGCATAGACTTAGTTCCTTTAGGCACTAGCATGATAGGTTAGTCCACACAGCCTTTTCCTTTTTATGTGAATATGGAATGGTCTGTATAGACCTACATCTAGTAAGCATGATTCTATATTTCAAGGCACTTTGCTATTTAATAGTTGATTGAAATGAATCAATATATTCTTATTTTAATATTGAAAGAATGTGATTGTCTACATGAGACTGAAAGGTAGTCCACATAGACTCCTTATCATAAGGGCTATACGTCTGCATGGACTTGTACATGATGAATTGTATGGTAGCTCTTCAAAGTATGCTTTGTTGTATAATCGATAGCGCTCAATTAACTTGTTATATATATGTTTATATTCTATTTGTCATGTGCCAATGCTCATATAGCCCTAATCTAACCTCGTGTGGCTTTGTTCTTTTCTGAGCTATCAATTGAGTTCCCTTGCTAGATGAAAAGATGGAATGAACTTAACCCTTCCATAGAAATGGTCCACATAGACTAAGAATAGACCTCCTTGACATTCACATAAACTAGGCGACGTAGAAACAATACCATTTTAGTGTTTTAATTTGTCTCATTAGTTTTGTATTATTTAAACTTTATTATTTACTTTAGGGTTGTAATAGTTAGTAAATAACTTATTTTGCATGCTAAAACCTAACTTCCACATCAAACTATTTTGTATACAATTAATTAGTGTTTTCTAATAAAAATGGATTCATATTTCCTTAATCAAAAGTCCCAATCACTAAATGTATTTCAATAAAGGCTTATCTCCTGGAGATAGGAGTTAGGCAATTACTGCTAATTCCTATAGAATTATGCGCAGCTGTCAGGTTAATTAACAAATAATGAATGACCCATTTTTTATATGTACATATATGTATTATATTTCGTAAATATTGCAATTTACTTCCTTACATAAAAAAGTGATACATTTTAAATTAAGAATGATGCATGCTTGATTGATAAGGGACGGATAAATGTTACAATATACATGGATAACATATTATTGAGGCATAAATAAGATCTAAAATTTTGAACCTTTCTGGTACAGAAGATCAGAGGTCCTAGTGTAGAGGCTAGGTGGCAAGTCCACTAACCACTCTTGTCTCCGATAAAAATATCATAATCTCTACACAAACTAAAGTGGTACTTTTGACAAAAATTCCCTATATAGGAACAAATGTAACAAAAAAGCATATCACTATTCGGAGTAATAATATTTTGGTGAATAGTGATTTGCATCTTTTGGTAGAAAGGGAATGATAATTAAAATCGCATTATGTAAAGGCTCTGGATGTAATATATCTACACTGATGGCACTATGATGTTAAATATCCATGTTGGCAAAGTAAGATTTATCATTGTCATGCATATATATGATAGATAAATATTTAACATAATTTGTAATAAACATTTTATAGGTACTAGTGCTATTAATATTACACCCAATATCATAAGATGCAGACATCAGGAATTGCAGAAGTCTCTATAGGTTATATTCTAGTGTTAGAACAATTGGCAAGGGAAGGAATTGAATGGGCAAAAAATAGGGATAGTTTACCAAAAAGCCATAATGTATAATTGTTCGACAGCATAAATTTAGACTTACAACAGAATTATTTAGTTCCTATAAAGTAAGTATGGGAGGCTTTAACACCGACACAGAGGCAAATTTTTGATGATCAGTATAGATAGATAGCTTATCTTATATATTTGCCTAATTATACTAATATGGTCAAAGCAATGATTAGGTATTAGGATCCTAGTTACAGATGTTTTACATTTAGAGATATATATATATGGAACCTACCATTGAGGAATACTAGTTCATGTTGAATTTAAAGATGACTTTCAAGCCATATATATATGTAATAATAGAAAGAGGGTTGAAATAGTTAGCAAGAGTTTTTAGGATTCATGCTAATAGTTTAACAGGATGGGAGCAACCCATGACCAGAGTGATTAAGATTGAACCACTTCTATAATTTGTTTAGGCTAACATTGACTCGGATAGCTCTTTACTGGCATTAGCACTTCTCATTTACGAGACGATATTGCTCCCGAGAGTTCTAGGTATGATTAATGAGAAAGTTGTAATATGTTTCACAAAGGTAGCATGGAATAGAACCCCTATTTTATGTATCTTGGTAGAAACTTTCAGAGCCTTAAACACTATCAGAATTCAGGGAAAGGGCTAATTTATAGCATGTTTACCACTTCTTTACATGTGGGCATTAAATCACTTTCAATATCCTGCCACCTTCAATTTCCCTATGGTCATATATGATAAAGATTTCAACGAATGTTCTAATCATGTCTCATAATTTGGGCTATTTAGATGGCTAACATTACAGCCCAAAGTGAAAGTCTGGTTGCAGTTTCTTCATAACCTTAAAGACGAGAATATATCATGGATACCTTTTTGGAAGGATTGTGATGACTTAATAATCAGCTGTAGGAAGTTCTTATGGGTACCTTTGCTAGGTCCATGGGGAGGAATAAGATATGCACCTACCATGTTTAGAAGACAATTAAGAGCTACTCAGTTCATTCCAGTCACTAAAGGATTACATGGATCTAATTTTGAATATAGGGAAAATAATACAAAAGGAATGATAGAGGGAATAGTGAAAGCATGGCAATATGTTAGCATATTGAAAAAACTACTTCCAATTAATCAGTTACGGTAAACTATCCTCAATGGCATCAAAGACACGGTAAAGGGTTTACACCTCCAAAAATAAGGGTGGACGAGAGGAAAATGCCTATGGAAACATCAACAAAAGAGGAAGATTAAGTCCTAAAACAATCAAATAATGATTTAATTGAATAGATAAAGATGGTTACAAAGGCAGAACAGGAAACCTTTGGTTTAAAAAAATAAAATAATGAATTAATGGAAGAGGTTCATATGTTATAAAATCAGCTCATGCAGATAAAAATGGTTCATGATGAGGAGATAAGAAGCCTAAAATAGGAAAATAATCAGCTCTGGGTTAAAAGTGAGGAATTAGTCTAGGAAATACACACCTTGCAAAAGAGCAAAGAGAAAATAGATCCTGACAGTTTAGCAATAAAAAGATATCAGGAAGAATATGTAGAAAATCAAAAGTGGGATCTGTAGGAGCAATATGAGCAATTAATGGCAAAGTATCAGATGTTACATGCTCATTATGAAAAGTTAAGTGGAGAGATCAATTTCTTTAAAATTAGCATAGATAAATATTATTATGATTATTGCAAAATTGAGATGGAAAAAAATTGTATTCAGAGAATGATACAAGAAATATCCAATAATGCAATTATCTTTGCAAATAGTTTGGCATATTTTAAAGATACTTATGTGCCTATCGGTGGAAAAGGGGAAAAGATGATCGCTTTCTTGGAAAAGTTGCAAAAGAATCTAGAATACTTCGGTCAAATCATGTGAAATTGCGTGTAATATTATTTGGCCCAGTATTTACCAAATGTTAAGTATAAGTAAATGTTAGATATATTAAACTTGGATGATGTAATATGAATGATATGTGTTATATAATATGGGTTTAATCTATTATTACCTAGTATAACCATATAAATGATTTATTAAATAGGTAATCAAAATAGCCCACTAATTTAATTAACCTATTCCTTTTTGGCATCCATATTTAACTCATTTAAGAAAAAGCAATTGGATAAGCAAAGACAAGAGGAGTTCAAGAGAGATATTGATCAAATCAAGGAGTAATTATTAGATGTAAATACTATGAAGGAGCAAGTGGCTAAAATAATGGAACTACTTAAAGGAAAAAGTATCATAGATGAAGCACCAATTGCCCTCCCTATAGCATCGCCAGTAATAGTATCATAAACTCCTATGATGTGTTAAGCATCACAAAGGTTATTCCATGAACAAAATTTGATAAAGCAAAAAGAAGAAATAATTGTAGTCTCAGATCAAAATGATCCTAAGGTACAAGCTAATCTAAAAGAATCAACAAATGATGGAGTAATAGAAAAATTAGGGTCGTTGGAGGATAGATTAAAAGCAATTGAGGGAATCAATATCTTTGGGACGACTAATGCTACACAATTATGTTTAGTACCTAATATGGTTATCCCTCTTAAATTTAAAACTCCTGAATTTGAAAAGTATAAGGGGAAGAGTTATCCTCAAAGCCATTTGTCCATGTATTGTAGTAGGATAGTGGCACATGTAAACATTGAGAAATTACTTATCTATATATTTCAAGAAAGTTTAATAGGGCTTGCTCTGAGATGGTATATACAATTAGAAAGAAACCATATTAGATGATGGAAGGATTTGGCTTATGCATTTTTAAAGCAATATAAGTATAACATCGATATAGCTCTAAGTAGAGATGACATTTGTGCTATGGAAAAGCAATCTACTAAAATTTTTAAAGAATATACTCAAAGATAGAGGGATAAAGTAGCTCAAGTTATTCCCTAGCTCACAGAAAAAGAAATGATAACTAATTTTTTAGACGCTTTAGGACCTCCCTTTTATAGCATGATGCTAACTAATACCACAACAAACTTTTTTGATTTCATTACGACAGGAGAAAGAATAGAGCAGGGTATTAAACAAGGAAAGCTTGAAGAATGAGTCAGTGAGTCAAACAATTCAAAAAAGTAATACGTAGGCAAAAAACAAGAAGGAGATGCTCATATGATAGGAGGGAATAAAAGAAAAATGAAGGAACAAAATACATTTATGACTCGTATAGCACCTACTATAGTACAAATGTAATACCCGAGTTAAACTACAAATGCAACCAGTCCTAGAGAACAAAATTATAGGCAATAACAAACTCCAGAGGTCTTCGATCCTATCCCGATTACATATACAGAGTTACTACCCCAATTAATGCAAAATAATTTGGTAAGCCTATCACCTCTTAAGCCCTTAGTACCACCATATCCCAAATGGCATAAGGAGGATGCCAAATGTGAATATCATGCCAGAGCAATAAGACATCATACAAAAAATTGTCTAGCATTTAAAAGAAAGGTATAAGGGTTGATAAATACAGGGTGTCTTAAATTTGATCAAAGAGAATAAAGCCTGAATGTCATGACTAATCCATTAGCAAATCATGACAAAGAAAGAATAAATGCCATTATGGATGAAAAGGAGAATAAAGAATTAAGTTTAGAATATTTAAAAAAGGCTTACAATTTAAAACAATTATTAACATCATTGACACAAATGGGTTTGTTGGCAGCAAATTTAGATGAATCAGGTGTACAGAAAGAACTCTTAAGACTATTGGATGCAAAATTCATAACAATCTGGGTAACCAGTAAAGAAATAGCAGTTATAGGAAAAGAGGATGATAGAGAAACTGGAAGACCAATTCTTATAGTTATTTGCTACCCCCCTCGCTGAAGGCAAGAATCCATTGAATCAATAATATCTCCTATGGCCAAAATGATATTAAGCTTACCAAAGCCTTTTCCTTACAAGGATACAAAGGCAATACCTTAGATATACGAATGCTCGACAACTCAACCAAATGAGCTAGAAACTCTACAGGCATCAAGACACTCTATAAAAAATATTGCTAGGGTTAGAAGAATGACAAAAAGTGGGAGATGTTATATTTCTAAAGAAGTAAATCAAAAAAGAAATGAAGAACTAGAATGATGTCATAAAGGGAAGGATAAAGAAGAAAATTATAATAATAAAGTTCTCGAGACACAACCAAAGCAAGTTTATGAGCCTAGGAAAAGAGTACCAGAGGAAAATGTTGAAGAATTTTTGAGGTTGGTCAAGCAAAATGAATATAAAGTGATTAAACAACTTAATCGTACCCCGGCTCGAATTTCTCTACTTGCTTTAATCATGGCATCAGAACCTCATCGGGCTGCTTTGTTAAAAATATTGGATCAAGCATATATCCATCATGACATTTCTATGGAAAACCTCAATTATATTATTGGTCATGTATTGTTAGCTAATTACATCACTTTCACAGATGATGAGATCCCTTTTAAAGGAATAGGTCATGTTAGGGCCTTACATATTTCGAAAAAATGTAAAAATTATTCAATTGCAAAGGTGCTAGTTAATAATGGCTCGTCCTTAAATGTAATGCCAAAGTCCACTGTAAGCAAACTTCCTTTTGATGAATCATTTGTAAGACCAAGTTTGATGATTGTCAGAGCATTTGATGGTACTAGAAGAAATGTTATCGGGGAAATTAAATTACCAATTCAAGTAAGCCCTACCTAATTTCAAATACCTTTTTAAGTAATAGATATAAACCCAGCATATAGTATGCTATTGGGAAACCTTGGATTTATAGTGTTGGAGCAATTCTTTCTTCCCTACATTAGAAAGTAAATTTTGTTATTGATGGAAAATTGATAGAAGTTAACGGTGAAGAGGAAATCTTTATATCTAAGCCTACCAATGATCAATATATTAAAATGACAGAGGAGGCAATCAAAAGTTCTTTTCATACTTTTGAAATAGTAAATGTGATTTATGAACCACTCAGAGAGAAGTTAGCAAAATCACATTTTGATAATGCCTCACGGACGTCCACATAGGTAATGCTAGCACAATGGTACCAGATTGGAATAGGCTTAGGAAGAAATAAGCAAGGAATGGTTAAATACACGGAACTCATAGGAAAAAACTATAGAGTAGGTTTAGGATATCGCATAACCCGTTTATGATAAGAAGAGAGTAAAGAATGAGCAATGATTGAAAAAAATAGAGAGAGTGCATGAGCCAAAAATCGATCATTCTCGAGTGGAAATTTCTCCTTTAAAATAAGTGTTTAGAAGTGCTAGATGGCTCATGCATGAATTAAATAACATTATGGAAAGAGGGAATTCATCAGTAAGTGAACTTGCCATGATAAATGCTAATGAGGGAGAAGAATTATCAGAAGATTATGTATATTCTCTCCAACTAGAGCAAGAACTGGGGAATTAGAAGACCTTGAAATTCCCTTCCGTACTGAAGTAATGTCCTAATTAACTAAAGCTCCTTATATATGGCTTATTTTGAATCTCAATACTTATATGTAACTTGGGATTGTTTTTAGCTATGCCTAAGGCTAAAAGTTTTAGTATGTCAGGCTTCTTTATTAATAAATTCATACCTTATCTTGTATACTTCTCTTTTATTTCTCCTAAAGCCACTTCCATGTTTCTTTTTTTTTTGTTTCTTACATTTTTATCCAGGAATAATGATTCTTTAGATGATATACTTGAGGAAAGACCAAAATATAATTTTGATTGTTTAATATATGAAGTAAAATCTAATGAAGAAAAAGATGAAAATGAAGCCATAGCACCTGAATTCAAAAAAATGTGGGATCAAAAAGAAAGAATTATGGAATCACAATAAAAGCCCATAAATGTGATAAATTTGGGAATGGAGGAAAATCCTAAGAAGTAAGAATTAACCGTAACTTACTTGACAAGTCGAAAAAAAGGATGATTAGATTATTAAAAGAGTATATGGATGTTTTGTATGGTCCTATCAAGATATGGCCGGATTAGACATTGACATAGTTATTCATAAATTACCCCTAAAACTAGGATGTCAGCCTGTTAAGCAAAAATTAAGAAAGATAAAATCGGAGGTACTTTTGAAAATCAAAGAAGAAGTTAAAAAGAAGGTAGAAGCAGGGTTTTTGGAAGTAGTTAAGTATCTTAAATAGGTGGCAAATATCGTGCCGGTTCCAAAAAAGGATGGAAAGGTAAAAATGTGTGTAGATTATAAGGATCTAAACAAAGCAAGCCCTAAAGACAATTTCCTATTACCACACATAGATGTGTTAGTGGATAATGCTATAGATCATTACATGTTTTCTATCATGGATGGATTTTCAGGGTGTAACCAAATTAAGTTATTTTGGGACGATAAAGAGAAGACATGTTTTATTACCCTTTAGGGAACCTTCTGCCATAAAGTGATACCGTTTGGGTTAAAAAAGCAGGAGTTACTTACCAAAGAGCAATGGTTACCCTATTTTATGACCTAATGCATAAAGAAGTCAGGGTGTATGTAGACGATATGATAGTTAATCATATCTTGAAGAAGATCATGTAGGAGTGTTAGAAAAAGTATTCAAAAGGTTGAGAAAATACAAACTTAGGATGAACCTGGCAAAGTGGATGTTTAGAGTAACTTCCAAAAAGTTACTAGGAGTTATAGTAAGCTAGAAAGGAATAGAGGTAGACCCAGATAAGGTTCAAGCTCTAGAAGAGTCATCACTCCTAAGAATAGAAAAAGAAGTATGAAGCTTTATGGGAATATTAAATTATATAGCTAGATTCATATCTCAATTGACAAATACATGTGAGCCTATTTTTGGTCTATTGCAAAAAAGAAATCCCAACAAGTGGGATGAAAAATGTCAATAAGCATTTGATAAAATTAAGGAATACTTGAAAAACCCGCCTGTATTACAACCTTCGATCATTGGGAAATCTTTGTTATTATATTTAATAGTATATGAGAAATCCATGGGAGCAATGTTGGGATAATATAATGAAAAAGGAAAAGAGCAGGCGATTTATTATGTAAGCAAAAAATTTACAAGTTATGAAGAAAATTATTCTCTTTTAGAAAAAACATGTGATGCTTTAGCATGGACCACAAGGCGGTTGAGACATTATATGCTGTCTCACACTACTTATCTAGTTTCTCGAATGGATCCCACCAAATATGCCTTTAAAAAGCCAGACTTACTAGAAGAATTGCTTGATGGCAGGTATTACTCTATGAGTATGAGATCATATATATCACTTAAAAAGCTGTTAAAGGAGGAATTATCATGAATTTTCTAGCAGCACAAAGTATTAAAACTACTCAGGAGGTTAATTTAGAATTCCTAGATGAAAGCCTAATGGTTTTGGAAAAAGTGTATGAAGATCTGAGAAATTGGATAATAAAGTTTGATAGTGCTTCTAATGCATTAGGTCATGGAATTGGGGTAATTTTGATAGCTTTTGAGGGAAGTTATTTTCTAATAACAGCAAAATTATGTTTTGAATGTACCAATAATATGGCTGAATATGAAGCTTGTGTTATGGGGTTACAAGTGGTGATAAAAATAAAGGTTAAATGTTTGGAAGTTTACGGGAATTCTGCTTTGGTAATAAACCAGTTGAATGGAACGTGGGAAACTAAAAACGTTAAACTAATGCCATATCAGGGATATTTTCATGAACTCATGAAGGAATTTGACTATATTGAATTTGAGCATATCTCTCTAATAGAGAATTAGATTGCAGATACTTTGGCAACATTGGCAGCCATATTTAGGTTAGATGATTGTGGGAAAATGCCGCCCATTAAAATTGCAATTAAAGGGACTCAAGCTTATTGTGCTCATGTCAAAAAGGAGATTAATGGGAAGCCGTGGTACCATGACATCATGCAATACATCAAAGATGGGAAATATCCTCATGGTATAAATGGTAATGATAAAAGGACAATACGTCGTTTAGCTAGGAATTTCTTTTTAATAGGAAATGTTTTATACAAAAGAAATTATGATACTACCTTAATCAAGTGTGTTGATAAAAAGTAGGCCCAGAGACTAATAGAAGAGGTACATGAAGGATTTTATGGTACTCACTTAAATGTTCATGCATTGGCAAGGAAAATTCTTCGGCTGGGATATTATTAGACGAAGA
>CANXYI010488157.1:0-11906 GCA_948208565.1 Hura crepitans
CAAAATTCATTGAAGACATAGAAAGTTTGTTTTTTTTTTCTTTTCCCTTAAAAATATATGAATTTTGTTGATGCAGAGATTAAAAAACTCTTATATATATATATATATATATACACACACAAACATATATATATATATATATATATATAACAGACAGCAAAGAAATTTTGAAAAGGAAAAGGAAATGGTAGAGGGGAATGGTGACAAAGTAATGTACAGTTAAAAGGATAGAAAAGAGTCAGCATCCGACATGATTCTTCTTATTGTCAACTTTATTGACAGTGTTTTTAACAGTGGATAGCAATTCTGTTAAACACCACTCTCTTTTCCCTTTCATCAAACTATCAAAGATAAACTTTCATTCCATTTACAGCCATAACCTTCACATGTGGTGTTTCCTCCGTCTACGTGCTTCTCTGCTAGCCGTTAGTGTGGACAGCCAGAAAGTTTTCACTTTTCTACATGGGGTCCCCCTTTCTTTCTTTACTGATTTCTGACTAAGTGAAATGATCTACTCAATTGTCAGATTGTTTTATTTTGTGGAGGGATTCTACATATGCCTTGCCTCGACAGCTCTGCTAGTACGATATCAGTGGAAGGTGGCTTTAGTCCTAATGGCAAGGGTAACCATGGCTTACTCATTGCTTCTTTCACCACCTTGTCAATTACCTCCTGTTCCTGTATCCACAAATAAATCATACTATTCCTATACCAATCTTTCAATTCATCCCCATTTTAGAAAATATTGATAGTTACTTTATTTCTTAACACGTTCGATCAAGAAAGGTTTATTTGGCCTCGTATCAAAGTTTCTTCCACCTAAAGCAATTGTTCAATTGGAATGGATGTGATGTATTTGCACACTCATAATCAAGCATATGCCTAAAATTCAGGTTTTAGCTTGGGTGTTGGTGCAGATGGAAATTAAAACATATAAAAAATGGTGATTCGCTTGGAGGATCTATAATGATCACAGAGCCAGAACCAAATTTATGACCAAGTTCTGTAACTTGTGGACTTGGATGAACACTAACATATTGTCAAAAAGTCGAAGAGCATTGTGCTAATTAAGTTACGAGGTTTGTTACCGGAAGTTGAGCAAAAGAATTCTGCCATGTATTGCAAACATTGTCAACTCTGCCAGCATTGTGAAATCCTGTTGCGTTCTGCGTTTCCAATAATAATTAAACACTTTAGTCATCCATTGGAGCCAGGCCATAGAAACATAACTGGGCATTTTTAGGTAATACTTTACTTGAGGGGAAGGAGAATAAGTATTTTGCGGCTGTGGCATCACAGGGCAACCCCATGCATCTGCGTGCATCTGAAACACGAAATACCAAAACGTATCAACTTTTCCGTAAAAATGCAAAGTTCATTGACTTTCATGTACATTTAATGTTAGCAGGAGTTACCCCTTGATTATAAGGCTTCCAATGCCAACTTTCTGTTGGTGGCCATGGAGGATAGGTGGGCGAGCCCCACGTTTGGACACCAGCTGTGTGACCACCAGTTGCTCCCCACACAGGATACACTGGACTCAGTGTGTAAGGGTGATTTGAGTGATATGGAGGGTATGCCATAATAGGTTTATGTGGATAATAACTCCTTTGAATGTGATCTCTTTGTTGCAACCATCTCCCATCATCTTCCTTGGGGAGAATATGCCTCCTATGCATTCGATATTTCTGCTCAGGAAACAGCAAGCTCGTACAAGAATTAGTTACAAGCATCACATTTTTTAAAAAAAGAAGGACAATGAAAAAAAATTCTACTGATCTATTTAATAAAATTATATTCAAAAGATTATGCAAGAGGGTCTTTTCTTTTGGGGGCACTAAGTGATAAGCAACACAGCTTTACACACCAACAACTATCATCAATGAAATGATTTCTGTTGGAATATAAGTTAAAAAACAGTTGTACAAAGGAGAGTTTTGCTACTGACCTGGAGATGGCTTGCTATATTGTGCCTTGTCAAGCCTTCCACTTTCATCACCTCTAGTATTTTTGAAGGAATAGCTTGATCTACACCTAGTTGTTCTACTGCCTGAACAAATTTTTTGTGCAGTTCAGATGTCCAGTCTACCTAAAGCCCATACAACAGCCAATACTCACTTTAGTGTATCAAAATCATTAGATGTAGAAAATACACTTCTGAACATATCAAATGAAAATAATTAGAAGATGCAATCCCAAGATGTTACTATTAAGAGTCGACAAGTTATGGTTAAGAGAAGAACCAGGGACTTGCAGTAGTATTTCATGTTCTCATACTGAATTACCTTCATCTTCTTTCGACTAACTTTTGTTGCATAGGAATTTTGAAGACTGGAAGCTTTAATTGGGATTTCAGCAGAGCCATCAGAATTGTTGACATTATCTTTGTTTTGCAGATGACTAGACTTGTTATTCACACTCTTGACACCATCTATCGAGCCATCCTCCTCTTTGATAACAGTCTCATCAATGCTTTGTGGTTGGCCATCTTGCTGAGTTTCTTCGGTCATTGCACAAGTAGTTTCGACAGATTTAGATTCTCCCTCTTGCTCCCCACTCTCTTTTTCCGTTGAGGAATTAGTATGATCTTGAAAGTCCCCATCATCCAGTAACCGAGCTCCTTGTTTTAATTGTGGGGTGGAAGGAGCTGGGTACTTATCATTACCTGCTGTCTGTTCATGTACATTTTCATGAACTCCAGATGCAAGTTCTACATCTTCCAAGGCCTCATTCTTATGCTCTTCGGTTTCCACTTTAAGTTGCAGCATGGAAGCTACAGAATCTTTGACAGGCTTTAGTGATTCAGGAAGTACATTTCCCCCTGCATTAAATGCCTGGTAAAGACTAATTAAGTCACATCAGGTAGTTGTGTTTAATAGCAAAGGGATTGTATAATCAATTTTGTTGACAAAGTTTACAGAAGCACAAAACCTGAACAAACCTTATGAACAACATGCTGCCATATATTCTTCAGTTTATCTTCAGAGAGAGGTTTCCGAAGGAACTCAACGGCACCAAGCTGAAATAAATCATTGAAAACACACAAGAACCATAAATAAGGAGCAAGTGATTTCCAGGCTTAATTACTAGAACTTGCCATCAAGTCCTAGTCGAAATTCAATTCAACTTTACAAGGCATTCCAATCACTGAATTACCAGTAAAATTCTTACCGCTATGCATTTCATCATGGTGCTCAGGCAATCAACATTTGAAGTCACTGAAAGAACAGCAGAGAAGATATTAATCTTTTCTGTATAAATCTTTCTGACATTGTAATAATTTATTATCAGCACTCACAGAAATACTGATTTCACAAAGCCTCAAGAAGAAATCGATGACAAGCTAACATCAGGTACACAGTAGAGGATATTTAAGTGTTGCATCTGAACTTACTAATGGTAGGCAAGTCTTTGGCAGTTTCAAGGAACTTGAAGCTCCCAAGGCTATTGCTTGCACTCACCTAGGTCCACATCAGAATACAATGAAGATTCAAGCTATGTCTCAAATTCAAACATATAATGTTTGCAAAAAATATAGAAGTTGTGGCTTGCTTGAACTAGTCACCTCTACAATAGCAACATGGAAACTCTCAGGTTTATCTGAGACTGCCGATAGAGCTTCATCCTCGTTGCAGAAGACAGAAACTACAAAGAGCATGGTAAGGTCAGAATACAGGCTCCAAGAAAGTAAAATGGAGGAGAGAAAAGCACCAAATAAAGCAAGAAAGAAATTTACACAGGAAAAGTAAACCATTAAATTGCATCAACTTCTCATGATGCAACAACATATCATCAGATCTTTACCGACAGGCCAAAAGTTCTAATTTTCATGAAAAAAAATAAATCCTTGATCAATAATTAAGAGAATATTACCAAATAGTATCATGAAATGGAAGCCGAAGTTAAGCAAATTGTAAAAATAATTATTATAAAACATCAGGAAAAAGGTATACATTTTGGCAGCTTCACCAATTTAACCGAAAAGAATATTTTTGGAACACTGGAAAATAGAAATTTTTTAATACAACTTGCATGTTATCATTTGCTCACCATCAGGAAACTCTCATCTTAGAAAAATTCTATCTAAGATACAGTTGGGTATTCAACATCAGGTCCTGTTTATGGAATTAGTAAATATCATTTCTAGTTCAAGAAAATTAAAACTCAAGGCCAAAATTAGAATTGGAATCACATATTGAAATGGGGCTGCATTTGCGTAAAGGGACAAGTACAAAAAAGAGTTAGGCAAAGTTAACAATGTAATGGAAACTTCTGATTCAGGAAAGAAAATTTGTAAGCGAATCAAAAAGAACAAAAGAGGAAATCTAAAAACTCTAACCAATATAATCCATAGCCTCAAGTTTTGATTTTATCTCGGCAGCAGAACTGCTATCCTTCTCAATGAGAAGGATACTGAGGCCCTTTGGAAAATCCTTCCATGCCGATAAATCATTAGCAGTGCAAACCATAGCTGGCTTGGCATCCTTTCTCAGGCCGCCAATGAATTTCCAAGATCACTGCTTATTAGCATCCAAATACACTCTGCATCACCCAAATCAACATTATTTCACATCAACTATTCTTCACTGCTTAATCCAATAGTGTCGCATATATTTGAACCAAAGCAAGAGAACTTTTCTTTTTGCTTTCCAGAGAGTAAAAACAACAAATTTAGTGCTCAACAACATCTTGAAGAACTCTGTAATGCGAATGCGAAATGTTTACATGTTCACAGCAAGACATGACTGATCTTCAAATGTATATTGGCCAATACATTTTATGCTCCTTGTTCATGCTTTTCCCCCCTATTTTTTTGATTTTTATAAGCCTAAGATAAATTGATTTAAGTGCTGGATAAATATTAGTGGATTGAACCAACATAGATACGCAACTACATGAAATGAAAGAAAGGATCTTGTTCGAAGTTCAAAGATCTTTTAAAGTTGTTCTCCCCAGTTGTACACCACAGAAAGTAAAGGAGACAAAAACTCATGTAAGATCTCCATCGTATGAACAGGAAAAACATAGGAAAATCCCCATCACAGAAATGGAGAGAAAAGGAAAGGAAAAAAAAACAAAATCTAACTGGGAAAATGCTTCCAAGCAAGGCCAAAAAAAGATTAAAAAAGAAAAAGAACAAAAGAAAATTGCTGTAAAAAGGCAGTACATGCATGGAAACATATGGATTATGAAGACGATCATCCGAAAGAAGTAAAACCCACAAAAATTATCATGAAATATTTATCAAAACAAATGCAGCATAAATAACAGACACTTCTGCATACATGAAGAGAGAAAAGTTTCCTTTTTCTTCTTTTTGGTTGCCGATTCAGCTATGGCTGAGCACACAGAAAACCCAGCAGTACAGAGAGAGAGAGGGAGTTTTCAGGTTTTAAGTCAAGAGAGAGATGTCTATGTAGGCTTCGTGCTAGAGAGGTCACAGGGACTTTCTGTAGCGCAGAGATGCCCACAGACCACAGGAAAAAAAGAAAGAGAGAAAAAGGCTCCAAAAAGATCAAAATCCTCTTTTTATTAACTACTTTTTAACTGAATATTCTTAATATTATTTTAATCAATTTCTTAATTTTCATGATCACTGCTGTTAACAAAGGTACATAAAAAAATCATTAAATATTGACTTATTTAATTTTTTTTTAATATTACTGTTGTTGGTGTGGACATTCGTTTAACCATATGTTTAGATGGGTTTCTTTGGGAAAAGTCACCCTTTCTTTTTTGCTTTAGCCCAAGTCCGGCAAAAGACAAATGATATTGTACTGTTGTACATTACTGGGCAGACTCAACCAATACTTTTTTATTTATATTTCATGGAAACTGTGGACTACTTTTACCATTTTAATTACATATATATAAATATTTTCTTTTTCTCTTCTCCCGTTTTAATTCATTTCTTCAACTCTAAAATATAATATTGACGTGTATTCCTTTTGAGTCGAGCTACTTTCCAAAACAAAAAACTGTCAACAACGGGTCTTGTGTTGTATTGCAATTAGTAACTTGTAAATTACTTTTTCTTAATCTTTTGTTATACATTTTATCTTAGTCATATCGTTCCAATTTTATCGGATGTTTATATATTTTTTGTACTATAAAAATTTTTAATATGTACTATTAAAAACACTATAAAATTTAAATTTTTATCCGATAAGGCATAACATTTTTTATAAGTAAAAGATGTATTTAAATTTAACTTGTCATGTTTTCACTTTTCATACATCTACAAGAGAAAATGGGTTGAATGGATCAAATTATTGAATTGGATTATAAAAACATCGGAGCAAGTCAATTTGAATAATTTTCAAATAAGTAAGTTGTAAAAAGTTATTTTTACTTTTGTAAATTTTTTCCACAACAGGCATATATGACTTATTAAGATAATTATTTTTATAATTTATATTATATAAAAATAAAAAATACTAGTAAAATAAATATATCACACCACAAGTAAAATTTATTATTTTGCATATGAAACTGGTAAAGTTGTAAATGAACCATGATGAATTGAATTGAATTTTAATAACCTTGTACAAGTCAAACGAATATCGTATGCATAATTAATGTGAAAATACTAATCATATAACAACTAAATAAAAACAAATAAATATAGGGTTTGAAGACAAGCAACAGGTTTTTCTATCTTTCGTTAAAAAAACAAGAAAAAGAGTTTGGAATTTTCAATAACTCTAAAGAATATGTTCCTGGAAATTTCTCAACAAGTATTGATTTTTTACAGGACATTATTCTTTCGACAAAAGCATTTTTATGACTATCGTGGCATGCAGTTGACAACAAATAGATTTATTGCACTAGAATTAATGTTTGTCTCCAAGTCATTTTGCTTTGGGGACTAACCTTAAGACATATACCTAATCATTTTTCTCTATTATTTTCTCGCACCCCCATAAGAACCACATTGACCTTAATTCTTCAACTCCTATTGCTTGTCTAATTTACTTTTTCAGCTAAATTTTATTTTATAAATAATCAAAAATATTAATGCAAGTTAAAAATATTAGTGAAAAAATATGTGTGGATTAATTGTGTCTTAATGAGCCTGCAATGAAGAAAAAATTATTATTTGATCTTTAAACTTTATAATTTTGATTTTCACTTAATTTTTTTAAGTAATAATTAATACAACTATCATTTCAAAATTTTAATGACATAACAGTAAAAGTGTCAAAATCCTTTCACAGAATAAATAAAGTTATGAGATATCCCATGGCTCTTATAAATATGTTCTATAATAATATGGGAGGACCCACGAGCCAAGCTCCAGTGGGTTTAAGCTTGACCTAGCTACACCTACATAAAATTTTGTTAATAAAATAATATTATATTCTATAACAATTATAGAGAGTGGCTCTTCCCTGCGCGCTGATGCGCCGTACGCATTATACGCACCGTTGATTTTATTCTATTTAAATCACAACCCTTGAATTAATTACATTAATTTACAGGCAATCAAAAAAACTCGTAAACTTAAAAGCTCTCTAAACCTAACAGAAGAAGCGCCGTCCAAAATATACAGATGCATATGTAGATGAGGCAAAGCTGTAATCAGCGAAAGAGGCAGAAAATTTGGATGCATCTTCATCAGATTTCAGATTTCACTTACCAGAAACGGAAAAGGAAAAATCTAACGCTGCATATTGTTCCTTTTACATACGCCTGCGTATGTAATCTTAACCCAATTGTAGAAGTATACCATTAAATTTTTAAATTATAATAAAAAAATTATATTTACAAAAATTACTCTAATAGAATAAAAAATTATAAAAATTAGATAATTATAAATCAAAATAATTATGTTTTTATAATTATAGTATCAGAGTGGAGTAATAATTAAACTATGGTAAATTAAAAAATAATTAAATTTTCAATTGTTTGAGTTTTAAATGATTTTTTTTTCCTTTTATAACTCTAAATTAGCAGTCAATTTTTTAGGTATATTTTTATATAGAGAAAAGTATATTTTCCAAATATAAGAAGCAAAGAACATACGATCAGGACTAGTATTATTTTTTTTTCCAGTAGTAAATAGTTTCAAGAGCAATTAATAATTATTAATTAGTGATAGATGAAAAAAGAGATTAACAATAATCCTATACTAATTCGTCCCCATTGACTTGGTATGGTTTTGGCTATATTTTGAGTCCATTTTACAATACTCTATTTAATAGGAATCTCAACGTTCTTCTATTAGAAATTAAATTATTTCTGCCTTTATCTGTTTTATCAGAATCATTATTTTTGAAAAAAAAAATTATGTGAAATATATATATATTTTTTCTAACATGTGAGTGCTTGATGGGAATTGTTGGATGGTGAGAAATCATAATTAAATGCTTAAGACTTCTCATTTTCAAATTTTTGAAGCCTATCCATAATCATGTGATGTGGCAACAAGGACAACTTTTCCAAACAACTACTTTCTTTCCTTCAATAAGAGGGGAGAAAATCTTTTGCTTTCTCTGTCTCACATTAAATATTCTATTTAAATTAATATAAAAATTAAAAAAATAATAAAAAAAATTATTTTATAAAAATATATTAACAATTGATTAAATTATCATTTTCTAATTCAAAACACTATATTTAATTTTTTTATAAAATCAATACTATATTAAATAAATACGAATAAAATTATAAATTTTTTAATAAATATTATTTTGAATTCTGAAACTTAAAATTAAAGTGAGATAAAAAAAATCTTGAAATAAAATATTTAAAGTGGGACGGTAGGTTACAATTTACTATCTACTTCTCCCATTTCACAAATATGTGAAATAGAATTATTTATGTTTTTATAAAAATTAAAAAAATTAATCATTGGAATTAAAATTATATAAATTTTTTAATATATGCATATATTAATTAGAGATATAGTATTAAATTAACAACAATAATGGATAAATGTAAAAATATGTGAATATAAATTAAGTTAATTTTTTAATTTAGGTATTAAGGATAATTTAAAATAATTTTTATTTATAAAGAAGTTAAATTAATAAAAAAAATTATTATATAAACTAAATTTTATATTTTAAAATTAACTGCAATATAAATCTTCATGTCACGATTCGATTAAAATTTAAAATTTTATTAAATTAAAATCGATTTGTAACTGAGGGTTAGTGAATTGTAGCATAGTATGATAAACTTAGAAATGCCACTAACTTTTAGCCAACTAAATAACTGCTTTGCGATAAACAGTGCAGTGCTTGTATTGGACCAGCACATTGCCATTTGCTTTCCCTCAAGCAAATCTCAAATTCAGCCACTTGTCCATGCGCCAATTTTAGCTAATCGTCCTCATCTGCCCATCTACCCTAGCAGTTGCCTTGGACAAGGCAGCCAATAAATCTACCTAAGCCCGGTCGGTAGGTTCCCTGACTGATGTGGGCAACCCAATTCCATTGCCGTCAAAGTAGAGAGGCTGACATTAACTAATACCATAAAATGAATAAGGAAACCAATTTTTATTGTATGAAAAAAATATACATATATAAAATAAAATTTATATCTATGACATAAAAGGAATATTAGTTTTGGTAATTTAATTTTGGCCAATATAATCAGTTTATTTGTAATAAAATAAATAATTATTAATTATTTTATTACAAATAAACGACGTTGACCGGATTTTAAGTTTTCTAGCGTTAAAATGTCCATATGGCATGTTGAGCATATCACGCATTGATTAAATATAAGTATACGGTATTTTTTTTATAACAGTTTACATAGTTGTTACCATTTGAATTAGATTTTGAAATCAATTGGATATAAATTCATTTTTTTAATATGGTATCAGAATCAAATTAAACTATTTGCAGATAATGTTTCCGCATCAAATTAATAAATATAAATATATGGTAATTTTTATGTAGATTCATTTTTTGAAACATGTCCTATGCCAAATATAACTAGGGGTAGCAAATATCAATATATTTGTTCCGTCATGTCAATAGATGACTGTGGCGCCACAGTAAATGGATCCATTAATGGGATGAAGCTGAGATGGAGGTTTGGTGAAGTCTAATAATGTGCCAAAATAATGGGGTTTGGCCTTGTAATGTGCTAACATGTAATGTTTTATGTGTTGATATTTGTTTGTTGGGATCTTATCTGGCATGTCACATGGACCACTCAAATCTATTTTAGTTGTTTTACTGTTTCAAAACAACCATTGATTTAGATTCTTCAAGTATTCCTGAATTACTAGTTAGCAATTACTTCACGGCAGCTAAGATAATTGCCCCATGATGAAACCACATTTAGCAAGGTTTGATATTTTAAGCTCCTTATTTCCTAATTCGCATAAAACTAGAGGTGGGTAAAATTTGAAACAATTCAGTTCGAACCGAAAGCTTAGGATAATTCAGGTCGGTTCAGTTTAATAAAAAAATTAGGAAATTAAATTTATACTTCGAATTTGGATCGGGTTGAAAATTTACCCAACTCAAATTGAACTGAAATATGCTTAGCAATACTACATTTGATAAAATGACATCGTTTTACTATTTTTTTCACTCAATAAAACATCGTAACAATAAGAATTTGAAAAAAAAATAAATTTAGGTTTTTGGATCGGGCCCCATTTAGATTTTTCGGTTCAAATTTGGAGTAACAGCAAATTTTGGGTTTGACCCCGACCCACGCTCACCCCTACGTAAAATAAGGGCTAATGTCACAAGATTAAGAAGTTTATTCTGCTTTATTCTTTCAAAAAAGTTTACTTCACAGTACACAATATGTTATAATATTTACTATTTGACATATACCATTTAAAATCCAACCATTTATAACTAATAGCTATATTTTAAAAAATACATATTTAATAATTATTATCATAACATATAACGTATTAAATTATGACATACTAACATAGAAGAAGAAATAATAGAGAAAAAAAAAAGCAAGCATATAAAATAAATAAGAGGTAAATAAATAAAGACAATTGTGAAGACAATACTATACTTACATGGTCGATAGGATCGAAATTACATTTTTTTTTTATTTTTTGGTAAGAAAGAGCAAAACGCAACAATGCTCCGTATCATAAAAATCTAAGATAGAATGTGTAAGATCAAAGGTTACTTGTCAAATTTTTCCTAACTAAAAAAAATCCACTATTTATTACATTTGATGTATTTAACATATCAAATTCGAGCTATTAGATCAAAAAATTATTTTTTATTCTTTACATGACAGTTCAATTTTGATACATTTTATATAATTAATATACCGAATTATTACTTGTCACGTGATTTTTTAGAAGAAAAAAAAATTGAAGTAAAAGTAATAATAGTGAAAAAAAACCCTTTATTACATAAAGTCCATTCGCCCCTCGATTTCCTTTTCCATTTTGTTTGTTAGTGTAAGCCCCACAGGATCATGCTGTAGATCTTTGTCTGCTGTCTCTGCATCCATTCTTCCACCCTATCATTCAAAAACTTCAAAGGGTTCCAATTATTTTCAATCATGTGTTTTCATTCTTGTCAATATATGTAAATAATGGAGGATTATTTATCTTTTTCTTTTTTTAAAAAAAGAAAATGAAGAAAAAATGTTAATAATATTCCACATTTCACATTTTTCTTACGAGGATTATTTTTTTTAAAATAATAGAGCATTTCGTATTATTCACATTCCACATTTTAGGTACATAGGTCCTTTTCTTTTTCTTTTTTCTTCTTGCTATGAGTAAAGTAAATAATAGAGGATTATTTTTTTCAAACCATACATCATTTCATATTAATCACTTTCCACGTTTCAGGTACATAAGTCTTTTTTTTTCTTTTTCGGAAAAAAAAAGAGAGGAAAAAGTGTTGGTAAGAATGTTAATCACATCTGTTGGTGAAGCATAAATATTATTTATTTAA
>CANXYI010488185.1:0-12721 GCA_948208565.1 Hura crepitans
TTGAAAGAAAAAGGTGTTAAACCAGACTTGCTGGTAATCCCAGTATGTAAAAGACCTATAATGATTTATTATGGCTTTAAAATTTAGTGGGAAGGTTATAGGTTTATGAAAGTCTTAACCCCATTCAGAAGGGGACAGCAGTTTAAAGATTTTACAAGTTGAGTAGGAGGGAATGGTAGGGTTTTTTTTGAAAATGAAAATATTTAAATGATATAGGTTTGGTTATTTTCAAAATAGCTTTATAGAAAGGCTGAGGTTTTGTTAAATCCCATGGCTTAAAAAACTAGTTTTGAGGGAAAATTTTTGAAATTACCATTGAGGGGTTCAAGTTATAAATGCTTCTTTAATAGTCCAAAAGTTTTGAAATTTGGGTTTTTCAATGAACTCATGTCTTACAAATTTACTTTGGTTTTAAACAATTTGGCTATTGTTTTGAGAAACAATAACTATAGACGAAGGATTTTGAGAAAGGGTTTTATCATAAGAATCTCTTTTTTTTTTTCGGAGTTTTTGAAGTAGTTTTAGATATCATACCTAAGCTTATGTCTAATAGGGATTGGACTAAGGTTTTATTCTGGCTTTGTGGTGACTTTGTCGGAGTTTTACTTGAGCTACTTTCAATAGTGGTTTTAGGCTAGCTTCCAGTTTGTAATGTTTCTTTAATTTGATTTATTCTGCTATGGAGAGTGATGGCCTTCACTAGTTTTGGACTTTTTTCAGAGTTTCTATCTAATTTTTGACTAGATTTTTCCATTGCTTGGTATCTTTCTCTTCCTGAGTGACTATATCAATCTAGAATTGGATAGGTTTATAGAAGGAGATTGGTTAGGCATTAATAATGGTTTTAGGTGGTGAGCTTACTGACTCTGAGTCAGTTTTTACTGTCTTTCCTTTATCTTTTGTTTTTTTAGGCATCTTCAGTTCTTGTTTTGAGAAATTCTTAAGTTAGGAAATCAGGAACTGAATTTAATTGTCCTTTTATATATTAAATTTCAAAATAAAATATTCTTAAAATTGCTTGCCATCTTTCAAAACTCTATTTTGATGTAATATTTTGAACATGTTTTTGTAAAACTTCTTTTGCAGATTTGCAATCAATATGGAGAAGGAATTTTTCATTTAAAGGATCGCTTTAAAATTTTGAAATGCACAGAACAATAGACAAAATTTCTTTTTTTATTGTGGAATAATTTTTCTGACATTCATTCCAATGGGCAGAAGTAAAACACATAATTTGTTCTTTCCCATTTTTCACTTGTTTTAATATCCCTCTATTCCTTAAGTCTTATGCATTAGTTTCAACAATCTTAGGACATGCTGGGTCTACTAAGTATAAAAATGAAATATTCTTAACTTGGGTTTTTATATGCTAGACTAGACTGGTGTATTCATCGGTCTATGTAGTGGGATTTTCTTTGGCCTATCATGCAATGGTTTTGCTAGATGATTTATATTAGGCATGAAATCAAAGACATAATTTTAACATCCCAAAAACCTTTATAATTGTGTTTTATCAAGAATTTTGTTAGGGAATTTATCTGTAAATACTAATGATCATTTGATAGGAGTGATACTTCCCTTAGTTATATGGTGACCCAAAAACCTAATTTTAGTTTGGAAAAGTGACATTTTACATTTTGAGACTACTAAACCATTTTTCTTGATAACATAGAAAAATGTTTTAAGATTTTTAAAATGATGTTCGATTGAGCTTGAAAACACAAGAACAACACCAATGTATACAATGTAAAAATTTAAATAATCATTGAAAATGTAATTCATTATTCTTTGAAATTTAGAAAGTGCATTCTTTAAACAAAAAGGCATGATAGTCCACTCATATTACCTGAAAGGGACAGCAAAAGTAGTTTTATAATGGTTCTAGGGTGCTATTTGAATTTGCCAAAACCCTGATTTCATGTCAAATTTATAAAAGATTAAGGCAGAATGCAATTTTTGTAAAAGGTCTTTTTTATTCGGAATAGGGTACCTAATCCATTTTAAAGCTTTATTTAAAGCTTTATAGTTTATTACTAATCTTAGAGTTCCTCTTTCAATTTGAAAACTTTTATTAACATAAAAAGCAGTATAACTCCAAGGGGATCTAGATTTTATGATTAGATCCTTTTGTTCCAAATCTTGAATTTCTTTTCGATAATGTTGTTCCAGCTTAAGTTCATTTGGATAGGCTTAGCTTTAGTTGGGATTTATTTTTTAGATAAAACATTTTTATAAGGTAAGTCTACCACATGATGTTTTCTTCCCCAAAAAGCATTTGGAAGATCAGAACAAATCTCATTTTCAAATTGGTTTTAAAGGTTAGAAATTTTTTATTTTATCAAATCATTGTTTAATCGTTCTTCAATTTTTGCAAAAGAAACATCTTGTTTTAGAAAAGATAAATGTTTTTCTTTGGCGCATATTAAACAATTAATTTGGTTTTCATAAATCGAATAGGCTTTTATCAGGTTTAAATTTCTTGTTTTAGGTTTTTTAAGAAAGGGAAATATTATGCTTTCACCTTTTATTTTAAAGGAAATGTTTTCATTAGTCACAGTATAAGGGGTTATAAGATTGATAAACGGTGTTCTTAATATAATACTATGATTTAATTATTTTGCTAAAACAAATAGGGTTTTAAAAGAATAATCTCCAGTTGTTAAAAAGGCTTCGGTTTTATACCTAATATCTATGCTAGATTTATTAGCAGAAACAAGGTTGGAATATGAAGACTCTCTAAACCGCCTTGGGATTATATATTCTCTCATATAATTTAGATCGGCTCTAGTATCAAAGAGAGCTACAAAATCCATTTTAAAGTCTTTTGAGAATTCCAAAGTAATTTTGATCAAATATTTTATCGATGTTATTTGTTAAAGAACAAAAAGAAAATTAATTGGAATTTTTGGATATTCTTAATTTTTTAAATTTCTTGATTATTTTCTTCTGTTTCTCTAGTTTTTGTATTATCATCCACAACAAGCTGAGAGAGAATAATTTAGAGAATTTTTAAGTCCTTTTCTTGTTTCTTTTTTAAAATTTTTACTTCTTATTTTATTGTTTTAATTTCTTCTTAAAGAGTTGGGATAGAAGAAACAGGCTGAGCAATCTTTTTCTTCGATTTAGCCAAGATTTGGGTTAGATCATAAGTTTTAGGTGCAATTAAAGAAGATGAGGGTTTTTCTGCTGGTTTTTCTTCAAAGGATTTTAAAAGCTTTTCAAAATATTCCTTTTGTATTTATGGGTTTTGAACATGTTTAAGAATATCAAGAATGAATTCGTAATCTTTTATTAAAATGTTTATAGATATGGGACTTTCTTTAGAATAAAAAAAAAGAAGTTGTAGCAATTTCATCTACTTTTAATGCTTTGTTATTACTAATAGGTGAATTTATTTTAGATTCATTTTCTAATAATATAAGGGCTTGGATTTTATTTAAAACTGTTACTTCAAGAGAAAGTTCATTTAATTTTTTACTTATCCTGCAACATCTAGAAATATGACCCTTTTCCCACATCTATAACAAGTCACATTAGAAAAATTATTTTTCTTTTTCGAAAAGTTGTTTGGTTTTGAAGTTTTAGTATATTTTCCCTTCAAAAACTTTTTAGAGGATTAGTAATATTCTTCTTTGCTTGGTTTTCAGTAACATTAATATTTAGTCTTCTTTGAAAAAGTCTTTTTATGAGATCTTCCATAATCTTTAACTATGTTTAGACAAAATTCAAATTATTTACAGAAAGAACCAAGTTCCTTTTTAGTTGTTTTCATTTCCCATTTAAGGTGTTTTTAGAGTTTTAAATCTTGGCAAACTTTAAGCCTGTCCTTTTGAACAAAACCTACCCAGAGACCATAGGTTAGCTATTAATGAGGAATAGGATTACCATAAGTTTCTTTAATTCTTATTCTTTCCTTTTAACTAAGAAGGGTTAGAAGATTAGCAATAAATTTTTCTTTCCATTAAGGTTGCTTAGAGTCTTCTCGTAGCATTATCCTAGTTAAAAAGGTATTTTTATAATACTAAATTCACTAAGTTTTTTGCAATTGAGATTTGAAAAAAGTTTAGCATTTTTATCTTTTAAATGTGCTGGATCACTTATGAAGTGTAAGGAGATCGCTAGTATAAGGGTGGCTATCGCTAGTATAAGGGTGGCTACCACATTTGGTATAGGGTTTCCTAACTCATGAAGGATAGGAGTACAATCTTCTGTAGTTTTGATAGCATCTAAAATATTCATTTTGTTTTGAGTGGTAAGATAGTAATCCCATCATCATTTTCACTAGCTAGAAAATCCTGCTATTAGGAATTCTACTATAGCTATATTAGGGTGTTGGATTAGGCTTTATAGGCTTTAGCTGCTATGGTCATCTATTGAAGAAAACCATTGTTGTTATATTTAGAAATACCATCGATATTCCATTCATAAATAGTTATGGCATTAAACCTAGACTGACTCAAGATATTTAATCTATTATCTAAAACTATATCTAGAGCTGTAGTTATTTTGAGAGGTTGTGGGTTATGCCAAAATAATCTATTTACCTCTAGATCTGAGTTTGAGGTTTCATTGTCTGATTTTTTATTTAAGACACTAATATTGTCCTATGTGTGGTTAAGCAGAGTGTCAGGAATAACAAGTTGGGCATTTGAAGAAGAGGTTTCCCCTATTTTGGTTAATTAATCTTTTAAGCTCTGAATGAACACAGATCTATTATCCTTAAAGGCCTTTAAACTTTTATTGGAAATCTAAAATGGTTTAAAATTAGATTTTTAAGTTTTTCACATCTCGTTGTATCAATAGTGGAGTCAACCAAGATTTTATTATTTTGTTCTATCCTAGTTAATTACTTAGCAATCATACTAAGATGAATATTTGTAAAGTTATTTTGTTGGATAATATTTTTAAAATTGACATTAGCTCTTTCCATAACCGTTTTATATGGTGATGCTTCTACAGTCTGTTCTAAGTGTTTAAATTTTAAAGATCTAGAAGTTGGGTGCTTAGACTAGATTTTATTATTAATATTTGACAATTCCCATTCAGGAGTTTCATTTCTAATAGTAACTAGATTGATTGATTTCTCTTTTTCTTTGAAAGGGTAATACATTTGGTTTTGAGAAGCATAGATTTCAAACCAGTCAAAGAAAAGAATGTCTATTTTACATTCAAAAAACAAATTTATAAAATTCTTCTTGAATCCACTTTCTTTCTTAAAGAAAATTTTTAAAGAACCAATTTCTTTTTTCTATATTCTCAAAAGAATAGAAATCATCACGAAGACATTTTTTATTAATTTTAAACTCCTTTTCTATAACATTTAATTCATTATTAACATTTTCTGTTACAACAGAAAAGGTAGGAGATGTAGGAGGAGAATTTGAGCTTCAACATCCTACTGTTCAAGCTAAGGTCTTACATAGATCGGTTGTGGAATATTCATTAAATAGTCCATATTTTGAAAAAAGGAGGAAGAAGAAAGGTGAGAAGTTGAGAACCTAGGCTGTTAGAGAGATACCTAGGTTTCTGGATTTACAAATGGAAGATGTATAATAGCAGGAATTTGTGAGACACTTCTTATGTCAATAGTACTTAACAAAGAAGACTGATAAAAAAATGCCCACTTGTTATTCTGTTAAAACCTAGTTTTACTTTTCCGTCCCTAAAACGTGTAATTTCTCTTAACTCAGTGTTAGGTTTAGAGTTTTCTAGAGTTTATGGTTTTACTGCTCCTTCTAAGATCCATTCTTCAAGTAGATTTATATCTTCCCATTTTATAGATCTAGATGTTACCATGTTAGATCTAGTTAGATCTATTTGTAAAAGTAAGGTTTCTCCTTTTTTATGAGTTAGTTTGTGTTTAGTAAGAGAAAAAGTAGAGATCATAGTTTTATAATGGATTTTATATATTAAAGCTATTAGAATAGATCTTTCTAGCATTTTATAATTATGAGTTTAGCTTGTAAAATAAGAGATTTTAAGATATTTTTATCATGAAGAGAAATAGAAAATTTTGGGTAAAAATTAAAGCTTATAAGTTCACTACATAAGCTTAACTCAATAGAAGAAAGCAGAGAATCTTGAAAATTTACAAACCTTATGTCTCTCAGATAATAGAGTACTAAACCATTTTTCTTGATAACATAGAAAAATGTTTTTAGATTTTTAAAATGTTGATTGATTGAGTTTGAAAACACAAAAATATCATCAATATAAAAAATGTAGAAATATGAATAATCATTGAAAATGTCATTCATTATTCTTTGAAATTTAGAAGGTGTATTCTTTAAACCAAAAGGCATGACAATCTAGTCATATTGCCCAAAAGGGATAGTAAAAGTAGTTTTATATTGGTCCTAAGGTGCTATTTGAATTTGCCAAAACCTTAATTTCATGTTAAATTTAGAAAAGATTAAGGCAGAATGCAATTTTTACAAAAGGTATTTTTTTATTCGGAATAGGGTACCTAATCCATTTTAAAGCTTTATTTAAAGGTTTATAGTTTATTACTAATCTTAGAGTTCCTCTTTCAATTTCATAACTTTTATTAACATAAAAAGTAGTGCAACTCTAAGGGCATCTAGATTTTATGATTAGACCCTTTTGTTTTAAATCTTGAATTACTTTTCAACAATGTTGTTCGAGCTTAAAATTCATTTGGATAAGCCTAGATTTAGTTGGGATTTGTTTTTTAAACAAATCATTTTCTTAAGGTAAGTATACCATATGATTTTTTCTTTCCTAAAAAGCATTTGGAAGATTAGAACAAATCTCTTTTTCAAATTGGTTTTGAAGGTTAGAGATTTTTTGTTTTATTAAACCATTGTTTAGTCGTTCTTTAATTTTTTTTTTTACAAAAGAAACATCTTGTTTTAGAAAAGACAAATGTTTTTCTTTAGTAGGTATTAAACAATTAATTTGGTTTTCATAAATCGAGCAGGCTTTAATAAGGTTTAAATTTCTTATTTTAGGCTTTTCAAGAAAGGGAAACATTATGCTTTTACCTTTTATTTTAAAGGAAATGCTTTCATTATTTATAGTATAAAGGGTTATAAGATTGATAAATGGTGTTCCTAAAATAATACTATGGTTTAATTATTTTACTAGGACAAATAGGGTTTTAAAAGAATAATCTCCAATTGTTACAGATGCTTCAGTTTTATACCTAATATCTATGCTAGATTTATTAGTAGAAAATAGGCTACAATCTAAAGACTCTCTAAACTACCTTTGGATTATATCTTCTCTTAGACAATTTAGATCGGCTTCGGTATCAAAGAGATATATAGAATCCCTTTTAAAGTCTTTTGAGAATTCCAAAGTAATTCTGATCAAATATTTTCTTGATGTTATTTCTTAAAGAACAAGAAGAAAATCAGTTGGAATTTTTTTGGATATTCTCAATTTTTGAAATTTCTTGATTATCATCTGTAACAATCTGAGAGAAAATAGTTTGGAGAATTTTTGAGTCCTTCTCCTATTTTTCTTTTAAAAGTTTTACTTCTTATTTTATTGTTTTAATTTCTTCTTGAAGAGTTTGGATAGAAGAAACAGGATGAGCAATCTTTTGCTTAGATTTAGCCAGGATTTGGGATAGCTCATAAGTTTTAGGTGTAATTAAAGAAGATAAGGGTTTTCTTGCTAGTTTTTCTTCAAAGCATTTTAATAGCTTTTCAAGATAATCCTTTTGTATTTATGGGTTTTGAATATGTTTTAGAATATCAAGAATGAATTCCTGATCTTTTGTTAAAATGTTTATAGACATTAAACTTTCTTTAAAATTAGAAGAAGAAGTTGTAGTAATTTCATTTACTTGTAATGCTTCGCTATTATTAGTGGGTGAATTTGTTTTAAATTATTTTTCAATAATAAAAGGGCTTGGATTTTATTCAAAATAGTTTCTTTAAGAGAAAGTTCATTTAATTTTTTACTTATCCTGTAATATTTAGAAATATGACCCTTTTTCCCACATATGTAACAAGTCATATTAGAAAAATCATTTTTCTTTTTTGAAAAATTGTTTGGTTTTAAAGTTTTAGTATATTTTCTTTTAGAAAACATTTTAGAGGATTTGTAATAATCTTTTTGCATGGTTTTGAGTAACTTCTATATTTAGTCTTTTTTGAAAAATTCTTTTTACAAGATCCTCTACAATCTTTAACTATGTTTAGAGAAAATTCAAATTGTTTATAGAAAGAACCAAGTTCTGTTTTAGTTGTTTTCATTTCCCATTTAAGGTGTTTTTGGACTTTTGCATCTTGACAAATTTTTAGCCCTTCCTTTTGAACAAAACCTATTAAGAGACCATAGTTTAGTTGTTCATAAGGAATACGATTACCATAAGTTTCTTTAATTCTTGTTCTTCCTTTTTCACTAAGAAAGGTTGGAAGACTGGCAATAAATTTTTCTTTCTACCAAGGTTGGTTAGAGTCTTCTCATAGAATTACCTTAGTTAAAAAGGTATTTTTATAATGCTAAAAGTCACTAAGTTTTTTGCATTTGAGATTTGAAAGAAGTTCAACATTTTTATCTTTTAAATGAGATGGATCACCTATGAAGTGTAAGAAGATGGCTATGATAAGGGTTGCTACCGCATCTAATATCGGGTTTCCTAACTCATCAAGGATAGGAGTGCCATCTTCTATAGTTTGGATAGCATTTAAAATGTTCATTTTATCTTTAGTTGTAGGATAATAATCCCACCATCCTTTTAATTGACTAGAAAATCTTGCTATTAAGAATTCTGCTATGGCTCTATCAGGGGTGTTAGATTAGGCTTTATAGGCATTAGCTACCATGGTCATCTGTTTAAGAAAATGATTGATGTTATATTTAGACATACCATCAATATTCTATTCATAAACAGTCGTGGCATTAAACTTAGATTGACTCAGGATATTTAGTTTATTATCTAAACCTATATCTAAATCTGCAGTTATTTGAAGAGGTTATGGGTTATGCCAAAATAATCTATTTACTTGTAGATCTGAATTTGAGGTTTCATTATCTGAATTTTTATTTAAGACACTAATAATGTCACGTGTGTAGTTAGGCAGAGTGTTAGGGATAATAGGTTGGGCATTTAAAGAAGTGGTTTTCCCTATTTTGGCCAACTGATCTTTTAAGCTCTAAATGAACTCGGATCTATTGTCCTTAAGGGCTTTTAAACTTTAATTGGAAATTTGAAATGGTTTAAAAACTATATTTCTTTGTTTTTCACTTCTCATTATATCAATAGTGGAATCAATGGAGATTTTATTATTTTGTTCTATCCTAGTTAATTGCTTAGCAATCGTACTAAGATGAATACTTGTAAAGTTATTTTGTTGGATTTGTCATTAGCTCCTTCCATGACCATTTTATAAGGTCATGCTTTTATAGTCTGTTCTAAGTGTTTAAATTTTAAATATCTAGAAGGTGGGTGCTTAGACTTGATTTTATTATTAATATTTGACAATTTCGATTCAGGAGTTTTATTTCTAACAATCACTGGATTGATCGATTTCTCATTTTCTTTGAAAGGGTAACATATTTGGTTTTTGAGAAGCATAGATTTCAAACCAATCAAAGAAAAGAATGTGTGTTTTAAATTCAAAAATAAATTTATAAAATTCTTCTTGAATCCACTTTTTTTCTCCTAGAAAATTTTGAAAGAACTAGTTTCTTTTTTCTATATTCCCAAAAGAATAGAAATCATCATGAAGAAATTTTTTATTAACTTCAAACTCCTTTTCTATAACATTTAATTTGTTATTCACATTTTTTATTACTATAAAAAAGGTAGGAGAAGTAGGAGGAGAGTTTTGAGCATCAATATCCTCTAGTTCATGCTATGGTTTTACATAGATCGATTATGGAATATTCGTTAAATAGTCCACATTTTAAAAAGAGCAGGAAGAAGACAGGTGAGAAGTTGAAAACCTAGGTTGTTAGAGAGATACTTGGGTTTCTGGATTTACATATGGAAGATGTATAATAGAAGGAATTTATGAGACTCTTCCTTTGTCGACAGTACTTATCGAAGAAGTTTTATCAAAAAAATGCCCACTCGGTATTTTGTTAAAACTTAGTTTTACTTTTCCATCCTTGAATTGTGTAATTTCTCTTAGCTCAGTGTTAGGTTTAGAGTTTTTTGGAGTTTGTGGTTTTACTGGTCCTTCTAAGATCTATTCTTCAAATAGATTTATATCTTCCCATTTTATAGATTTGGCTGATACCATGTTATATCTAGTTAGATTTGTTTGTAAAAGCAAGGTTTTTGCTTTTTTACTAGTTAGTTTGTGTTTAGTAAGAGAAAAAGTAGAGATCATAGTTTTATAATGGATTTTATATATCAAAGTTACTAGAATAAATCCTTCTAGCATTTTATATTTAGGAGCTTTAAGTGTTTAAATTTTAAAGATCTAGAAGGTGGGAACTCAGATAGGATTTTATTATTACTGTTTAACAATTCCAATTTAGGAGTTTTATTTCTAATAGTAACTAGATTGATTTATTTCTCTTTTTCTTTGAAAGGGTAATACATTTGGTTTTAAGAAGCATAGATTTGAAACCAATCAAAGAAAAGAATGTGTGTTTTAATTTGAAAAACAAATTTATAAAATTCTTTTTGAATCCACTTTCTTTCTTCAAAAAATTTTTTTAAAGAACCAAGTTCTTTTTTCTATATTATCAAAAGAATAGAAATCAACATGAAGAAATTTTTTATTAACCTCAAACTCCTTTTGTATAACATTTAATTTGTTATTAACGTTTTTTGTTACTGCAGAAAAGGTAGAAGAAGTAGGAGGAGAATTTTGAGCTTCAACATCCTACTTCTCCTACCTTTTCTACAGTAACAAAAAACGTTAATTATAAATTAAATGTTATAGAAGAGGAGTTTAAAGTTAATAAAAAAATTTTTCATGATGATTTCTATTCTTTTGAGAACACAAAAAAAAAAAAAAGAAACTAGTTCTTTAAAAATTTTTCTAAAAGAAAGAAAGTAGATTCAAGAAGAATTTTATAAATTTGTTATTGAATTTAAAGCACACAATCTTTTCTTTGATTGTTTTGAAATTTATGCTTCTCAAAACAAAATTTATTACCCTTTCAAAGAAAAAGAGAAATAGATCAATCCAATTACTGTTAGAAATAAAACTCCTAAATGGGAATTGTCAAACAGTAATAATAAAATCTAGTCTGAGCACCCACCTTCTTGATCTTTAAAATTTAAACACTTAGAATAGACTATAGAAGCATCACCATATAAAACAGTCATAAAAAGAGCTAATGACAATTTTAAAAAACATTGTCCAACAAAATAACTTTACAAATATTCATTTTAGTACAATTGCTAAGCAATTAACTAGGATAGAACAAAATAATAAAATCTCTGTTGATTCCACTATTGATACAATGAGAAGTGAAAAACTAAAAAATCTTGTATTTAAACCATTTCAGATTTCCAATAAACGTTTAAAAGCCCTTAAAGACAATAGATCCGAGTTCATTCAGAGCTTAAAAGATCAATAGACCAAAATAGGAGAAACCTCTTCTTTAAATGCCCAACCTATTGTCCCTAACACTCTACCTAACCACAGATAGGATAGCATTAGTGTCTTAAATAAAAGATCAGACAATGAAACCTCAAACTCAAATCTGGAGGTAAAAAGATTATTTTGGCATAACCCACAACGTCTCTAAATAACTGCAGCTATGAATATATGTTTAAATAATAAACCAAATATCCTGAGTAAATCTAAGTTTAATACCACAACTGTTTATAAATAGAACATCGATGGTATATCTTAATATAACATCAATGGTTTTCTTCAACAGATGACTATGGTAGCTAATGCCTATAAAGCCTAATCTAACACCCCTAATAGAGCTATAGCAAAAATCCTAATAATAGGATTTTCTCATCAGTTAAAAGGATTATGGGATTAATATCTTACCACTCAAGATAAAATAAACATTTTAGATGCAATGGACACTACAGAAGATGGCACTCTTATCCTTGATAAGTTAGGGAACCCTATACCAGATGCAGTAGCCACCCTTATCCTAGCCATCTGCTTACACTTTATAGGTGATCCATCTTATTTAAAAGATAAAAATGTTGAACTTTTTTCAAATCTTAAATACAAAAAACTTAGTGACTTTTAGTATTATAAAAGTACCTTTTTAACTAGAGTAATGCTACGAGAAGACTCTAACCAACCTTGGTGGAAAGAAAAATTTATTGTCGGTCTTCCAACCCTTCTTAGTGAAAAGGTAGGAATAAGATTTAAAGAAACTTATGGTAATCCCATTCCTTATGAACAACTAACCTATGGTCTTATAATAGGTTTTGTACAAAAGGAAGGGCTAAAAATTTGCCAAGATTTAAAACTCCAAAAACACCTTAAATGTGAAATGAAAACAACTAAAAGGAACTTGGTTCTTTCTGCAAACAATTTGAATTTTCTCTGAACATAGTTAAAGATTATGGAGCATCTTGAAAAAAGACTTTTTCAAAGAGGATAAAATATAAAAGTTAGTTATAACCAAGGAAAGAAGATTATTACAAATCCTTTAAAAAGTTTTGTAAAAGAAAATATACTAAAACTTAAAAACCAAACAACTTTTCAAAAAGGAAAAATGATTTTTCTAATATGACTTGTTATAGATGTGGGAAAAAGGGTCATATTTCTAAATATTGTAGGATAAGTAAAAAATTAAATGAACTTTCTCTTGA
>CANXYI010488357.1:0-11974 GCA_948208565.1 Hura crepitans
TATATATATAAGGAAAAAAGAATATCGAATATAGTCACATGAAAGGAATATAGATAAGTAAATGTTAATATTATACTATAAGATTTATATAAAGAATAAAGGTGAAATGAAATCAAAAATTTGTTAGACTTAACTTGAAGGAGATCAATATGAAATAACTACTGATAAACAAACAAGTAAGTGTCATATAAGAAAGTATAAAAGGAATATAAGTAGAGAGTTTTATCGAATAATGTTTTAAACATTGGAAATTGCATTAAGAATGATGTAAGAATGATGTGTATCTAAATTATAGGAACATGTAAATGTTAATATACATAGGAGTTACTATAAAAGAGGGATAAACATATTTCCATATAACTCAAATGAATACTTAATATATATAAGCATATGAAACATATATAAGTATATGATACACATTTAAGTTAGAGAATGATATATACGTATATGATTTTAAAGTATATGATACACATAAATAGGTATATGTTTAATAATTAAAACTTTAGTATAAGACATATGTATATAAAGAGTAATGAGACATGGTAAAAAATAAGATGCAAGTCAATAGGTAAATTACATTCGTAATCATTGGAAATAGCATAAGATAGAAAAGTTATAGTTCATACATGAGATTAATAAAGAAATGTTCTAAATAACATGTAAATATATGAAAACTCAAAAAAGATGAATACGAATAAGTAAATAAAGACTAATATGCAATGGATGAGACTTACTAAAAGGATAATAACAATAGTCATATTTACAAAATATAATCAAATTAGAAGGAATTATATAGAGTTTATGTATTTTTTTTGGGACAAGAGTGATTAGTGGAGTCCCCACCTGGCCTTTACACCAGGACCTCTGATCTTTTATACCAAAAAAGTTGGAAATTCAGATCTTATTTAGGCTCTAATAATATGTGTTCACATCCCTTCATTTTTCGGGTCAGTCAAATCAAAACAACTAAAGACTCAACCTAAATCTCACTCTTTAAGTCCTAAAAGATGAGAAGGAAATTAGAAGAATCCTAAGCCATTCCCATTTAATTAGCTTAGAAAGAGTGAGTTGGCACCATATGGTAGGAGTTGCCACCTAACTGAAGTTGGGAAATACCTTGTAGGGCCAAAACCAGAGTGGTTCAAAACCCTACTCTTATTTGTGCCTCAAGTTGATATGGAATTTTGACTTGATTTTATAATATTATACTTTTCTCAAATGGGTTATACAATTAAAAATAAATCACATATTCACGAAGAAGGAATAAAAAAACATATTTACAGAAATAAATAAAGTGCTTGAAATTAAAAATATCATAAATAAAATCGGGTAATTGATTTGTTTTGAATACTTTTGTTCTCATATGTCAATTTTAGAAAATAGATTTTATTATTGTGACTTTCATTAAGGAAAAATCAAAAACCCATTTTATTAAAAAAAACCCAATTAATTAAGTGCAAAATGATTTTAATTATTTTTATAATGTGTAAAAATCATTTTCTACCTATTACAATATTCATGGAATATACAGGGAAAAAAATTAAAATAAAAATAGATTACATGGCAATTACCTAAAATACATTCTAATTGAATAAAAAAAATTACATTTACAGTATCCTAAAAACAATCTAAATAAATAAAACAAATAAAGATAATGAGAAAAAGAAAATAAAGAATGAAATAAAAACAATAGGAATGGAAAAGAAATAAAAATAAAGGAATGGTAAAGGGCTACTTCATTAATGTTTAATTAAATGGCAGAAAGAAAGATCAATCAAGCCCCAATAAATTGAACAACTCACATCACAACAAAATTACAATGTTAGTATATGAAATAAAATAAAGATGAATAGAATAATGAAATGAAATAAATAATCAAATAAATACAATGGCAATCATGTACAAATAATAAATTATCACATCTAACTAGTATATGGATAAAAGAAAAAGAAAGAAAAATAAAATAAAAAGGGGAAAGGTTGGTTGACCCACCTTATATAATTGCCTTTAGGAAAATATCTAAAATTTGTGTAGAAAACCTTTAAGAAATATGAAAACAATGTTTGGAAAATGTTTCTTAGAGATTTTTAGTACACATGTCTCAAGAAAAGTCCTCTTTTTCAAAAAATTTTCTATACCTGAACTTTGAGGTAGAAAATGGTTATTTTTGAGAACAATCATTCTATGAAAATGGCCATTTTGCCAAAATGACCATTTTTAAGGTAAATGGCCATTTTGCCTATGTAATGGTCATTTTGGTGAAAACAGCCATTTTCCATATCAAAATGACCATTTTCATGAATAGGTGAAAAACTTTGTGATTTCTCTTTAAAATTTTACTCCATACCATGGGAGGCTTCGACCCTTACACCCCCCTTAGCATTAGTGTTATGCATCCAGCTCAGCCTAAGCCCTCAACCCATTATAGATGCCTATTTTTCTTGTATTTTGAGTCACACCACAATATTTTTTGGGTTAGGCAAAAGCTTAAAAGTAAAATTTTTAAGGAAAACTTTGAGATCTTTGAACTGGATGTTAACATCACATTTATTAGGAATTTTGGTCCTTTCTTCATCATTAGGTAATACAAACATGGGAACCCTAGAAACCGAGTGGCTACAGTTACCCCTAACTTTAAGGAGGCGACTACAGAGTGTGTGAGGTGACACAAAGTTTAAAAAGAAGGAGACATGTACCTTATGGGGTGACCCTTTTATAGGTGTTCTAAAGTTGTTTATTCAAGTAGAGACATTGCAACAGAAGTTGATGGGATCTTAGTAGTGTTAGAGGCATTGCACTCAAAGTTGATTTTTTTTCTCAAATAATGTTGAAGACATTGCATCTAAAGTTGACTTGGTTTAGGTAGTGTTAAAGACATTGCACCTGAAGTTAATGGGATTTAGGTAGTGCTGGGGACATTGCACCTAGAGTCGATTTGTTTCTTTAAAGAGTGCTGAAGACATTGCATCTGAAGTTGATTTAATTCGAGCAGTGCTAGAAATGTTGCACCCAAAGTTGAATTTTTTCTTTAGATAGTGCTGGAGACATTGCATCTGAAATTGACTTAGTTCAGGTAGTAGTAGAGATATTGCACTTGAACCTAATGGGATTCGTGCATTATTAGAGATATTGCATCCGAAGTTAATTTTTTCTTCTTCAGATAGTACTAGAGACATCATATCTAAAGTTCACTTTTTCCTTCAGTTAGTGCTGGAGATGTTGCATCTGAAGTTGACTTAGTTCAGGCAATACTGGAGACATTGCACCTGAAGTTGATGGGATTCGGGTAGTGCTAGAGATGTTGCACTAAAAGTTGATTTTTTTTTTACTTTTAGACAATGTTGGAGATATTACATCTAACGTTAACTTTGTTTAGGCAATGCTAAAGACATTGCACCTGAAGTTAATAGGATTTAAGCAGTGCTATAGATGTTGTATTGAAAGTTGATTTGATTTGTTTAAATGAATTTCTCATTTTCACTGACTGCATGTCACTATCCTTGCCCCCTACAACTATGCAAACAGTGGTGGACTATTGTTATCTCATCATTTGTGATGTTGTATAGAAAATTCAACTTGCCCCCTGTGAAGAAAAAAGAGGTGAAATGTGTTAGTCATTAGAGGTCATTTGTAGCATAGATGTATGTTATGTGTGAGTGCGTCTTGGATTCATGTCATAGCTGTAAATTCTTTTTTATATTTTTTGCATTATAATTCTAGTTTAATCATTTATTTTGTTGATTCATTAACTTTTTGACAAAGAGATAAAGGCGATGAATCAAAATATGACAATTTTATAAATTAAAGCATTAAGTACAAAATTTTGTGTCCTAAACTAATATGGATAAAAAGATAAAGAGAAGGTGTAAGAAGCTAGAGGATGTCTTTAGGTTCGAAGCATCTGGAGCTCTACCTTAACTGCATCTAGCCTGCTAAACATCTCATGATGGGACTCTTTGATCCTCATATCGAGGTTTGTGTGAATGAGGTGGAGCTGCTCTATCATCTAGGCTTCATGCCTTATAGGAGAGTTTCATATAATAGTGGAGGAGGTGCTAAAAAAGATGGGCCCACCTCATCCGTCCACTGTCTCTAGGTAGTGGCTAAAGAGGTAAGTCTATAGCTAACAGCTTAGCAAGGTTGGTAGCAAAGTGATCATCTTCTCCTCACTGCTCTCCTACTTGCTCATCTAACTTAGCATCTATCAGCACTAGCACTTGCAATTCAGCCTTCACGATCCCTATTGCTATATAGGTATCACCACTGACCTAAAGTTGCTACACTAAGATAATGCTCTAAAATACCCAGCCCTTACAGTATGGTTATGATGACTCCATTAATAATGATCCTTTTGCCAAGGGATCTGCTGGCTATGTGTAAATGCTCGAGAATGGTCCACGCTTAGTTGAATCGAATATTGTGCTCCATGGCCCAAAGCACATAGAGCTCAATCCGATTCACCTAAGCAGTATTGCCCATGTGTCCAAGGTAACTGATGGTAGAGACTTTGTGTAGATAACAATGGATAGGATCTCTGATGGATAATGCCTTAGTCCAGCTAGCATTGTAGACCATGCTAACCTAATTGAGGAACTCCTAATGCTCATCTAAACTCATTGGGATCTCTATAGCCCCATCAACCAGTAGGTAGAGTGGCTTGGTGAATTAAAGAAATGATATATGGTATCTAGTCTTGAAAGTGATAAACTATATGGTAAAGGTGTCACCTGGATATGCTCAAAGAAAGTGAAATGTGCTCAGGAGCTCTAAGGTGATGGTTGGGTGTGTGGTGCACCTCTGAAAGTAAAACTCCCACCATCCTACTTGTGCCAGTAGCTAGTCTACCTTTTTGAGCATGCCTAGGTCCTTGAGGGTCTGTATACATAGGTAGTGGCTCTCAATCTATGTAATGGTTGAGAGGCATCGTAATTGTTATGCCTCCTTATTAGTAAGCCATCTAGGTACAGCCACATGCTCGGGCATGGGTTAGTGATGTGGGTGGCTCTATTGGCATTATAGAGGTAAGGTTATGTGTATATATAATGTTTTGATGCAAAGGTAAAATGGTGAAAGTGTAGAAAATTAAAAAAATGAAAAATGGGTGGCCTTAAATAAAAATTAGTCAAAAATAGCCATTTTTTCTAAAGCAAATAGCCGTTTTTTCTTCTAGAAAACAAACATTTTTAGACTAAAAAATAGCCGTTTTGAGGCTAAAAATAGACTTTTTGGTGGAACCAAAAACACCATTTTTTTCAAGAGGAAAATGATCATTTCAGCAAGAGAATGCATGTTTTCACCCAAAATGCCTATTTTTCACTTCTTAGGCTATAAATGCACTAATGTATGCATAGATCCTCATGCCACTTAACTTTTTCCAATTTTTTGCAGTGATGGGTGACATATTTCTTGAAAGACTTCATAAGATTCTTGATCTTTCATTTATATGGGTAACTTATGCTCTGGCTCCTTATAGTGGTTTGAAATTTCTTCGAAGAGTTCATCTTGATCCATTTTTTTGGGGACCCATAATTTCATGTCTTTTAATTTTCTCATTGAGAATTATGCCCCTTATTTAAAGAGTTTGTTGTAATCTTAGTTGTGTCCTATTTGTCTGATACATTGCCTTGCTGTCCAACTTGGGTTCTTTGTTAAATGTATGAAGTGGTTAATGAACTAGGCATACTACTATCATTAGCTATTAGATGGGTCCCAAGGAGAAAACCAGTCTTTTTAAATGCTTTGCTAGCCTATGTCAAAAACTATACTAATATTCCATCCCCTCGTGTAGGCGTATACTTATCTTTTTCTTTAAGTATCTAATAGTTTCATCTAAAGGCCATTTTAGAGATTATCAGTTGTTCAGTATGGTTAGTGGTAAATCCTTTTCCCTTAATCACTACTAAGACAATCCCCAGCCTTGATGTTATGTAGTTGAGAGAAGTTGAGTTTTTTCTTGGAAGCCCACTTTTACTCTAGGTTTTTTTTAAGAATATACCACCCCCAAATGGGGTTTTGCCCTATCTTTTAGTCTTCCTTTTGCCTAGAAAGTCCTTTTAGGTTTTCATTCCTAGTAGACTTTTGAGGGTAGACTGCCTTTATAGGTTTTCACCTTATCCCCTACTTGACTTTTGCCTAGGATGCCTTTATAGGTTTTTATTCCTAATAATTTTTTTTATTTTTTTAAGTCTGGTTACAAAAGAAGCTTCGCCTATTGGATAACCCTCCTCTTTGTGTCCCTGGGTCTTATAGTCTAAAGGATTTGCTATCCTGTGCCATCATGTGATATTTTACAGATGCTGAGCAATGAGTCATTTGGTTGGGTGCTTTAACCGATGATAACATAATTTTCAAGAACTCTTGGATTACCTTATAGTACATTCAGCGTAGTGGTGTATTAGGCTATATTCCTTTAGTTGGTTTTCATAAGGCTACTTTTTGCATTCTTAATCGATGTATGAGGTAGTTTGGTGAGACTCAAGGTATTATTGCTCACCTATTATCCTTTAAAGGGGGAGATCTATCTATTACCTTTATTACTGGTTATCATGACCTATGAAAGTAGTTATCTCTAAAGACAAATATTCTACCTAAGGTTATTTTGTAGTTTTTAAACTTCTTATCTATATAAGGAATGGGTAATAGGCCTTTCTCGAGACAATTAGACTCAATAGTTGAAGATGGAAGGTGAAACCAGTAATAAGAAAAAAAAGATCTAAATTTTTTTTGTGTATAATATTTCCATTTCTTTAGTTTATAAGATGTTTAATTGTGCTTATTAAAGTAGTCCTATCTCTTTGCATCATATTGGCATTTTATGATAATCACAATAGGACATTAATGCAACAACATATTTGCTCATTTAATTAAGGAAGATCTTAGTTACATCTTAAACTCCTGTCATCAATTAGCCCTCACGGGTTTTCTTGATTGACCATTTTCTTTCAGCCCTTAATTGTTGCATATGATGCCTTTTTTGATTTTCACCTTATCAGGGTGCCCATTTTTAGCAAGGCTATTGTTTTTCAGTTTTTAACCTACAAGGCTATTTTTCTCTTCTTTTTCTTATTCATTTGTTTTTTAGCCATAGAACCTTTTTAATCTATCCATATTTATAGGCTCCTTGGACTCATTTCCATCACAATTTGTAAGAATTATAGCTCTTTTTGGCAATATTTGCTTAAGGATTAATGGTCCTTCCAAATTTTGTTTAGACTTCCCTCGTGAATCAATTAGACTTGGCCTTATCTATTTAAGAACTAGCCCTCCTTCTTTTAACTTGTGATTCTTTACCCTTTTGCAAAAGGTTTGTGCCATCCTTTTTCGATAAATTTAATTATGATAATTAGCTTTTAATCACTTCTTATCTAGCAAGTTAAACTATTGGAACCTTTATTCTATCGAGGCTATCTCAGGAATCTTTACTTCTATTGCTACTCTTAATAACTGGAGTTTTATCTCTACCAAAAGTACCACATCTATCCCATACACCAAGGAGAATGGAGTAGCACTTGTTGAAGTTCAGACCATAGTCCTGTATCCCAAAGAGTAAAGGGAAGTTTATCAATCCAATCTCTATATGTTACAACTGTCTTAGCCAGAATCTTCTTAACATTCTTATTCACTACTTCAATTACTTTATTGGCTTGTGGTTAATAAGGAGAGGATTTATGGTGCTATATCTTGTACTTCTATAATAGTGCCTTTGTCTCGACCTAAAATTGGACACCATTATCTGAGACTATATGGTGTGGAACCCCGTATCTGTAGATTAAATTCTTTTTTATGAATTTAGCCACCTCTCTTGCTCCCAACTTTTTAAAAGATTCTACTTTGACCTCTTTTGAGAAATAATCGATGGCTACCATAATAAAATGATGCCCATTTAAGGTTGTCGAATATATCTCTCAGATTATATCTATCCCCCACATAGCAAATGGCTAAGGGGATGATAAACTATGTAGTTCTATTATAGGTACATGTCTTAAATCCCTATATTACTAGCACTTATGACATTTCTATATGTACTTTAAATAATCATGTTCCATTGTAAGCCAAAAGAACCCTTGACGCATGATCTTCTTAGCTAACTCAAACCATTCATATGTGTGCCATAGGACCCTGCATGTATTTCTTCCATGACATTTTCTTCTTCTTTCTCCTCTAAACAACGAAGCTGAAGACGGTCTACTTGCCTTTTGTATACAATCCCATCTACACTGATGAATTGAGTTGATAACTTTCTCAATACCCTTTTGTCCTTGTCTGTAACTTCTTCAAGGAATTTTCCACCCTCTAGGTAATTTTGGATGTCATAAAACCATGGTTTACTTTCTTTCTATTTGATTTCTATTATCTGCTCTATCTCCTAGCAACATTTCTTTGAATTGGAAATAATCACGAGTTTCATGATTACCTCTTTTGGATTATCCCATATAGAGAGAAGGGTGGCTAATGCATATGCTAGCTAATTCTCATCTCTAGGAACATGATGAAAGGTGTACATTTCAAACTGTTCACTAATAGATCTCAAGTACTCTACATAAGGCATTAATCTTTCTTCATGAATGGTTCATTCTTTATTGGTCTAATACACTACCAAAGTTGAATCCTCAAATACCTCAACTGTCTTTGCACCAAGAGCTAATAATTCTTCAAGCCTGAATATACAAGCTTCATATGCTACCATGTTACTTGTAACTTTTTGTCTTAGTGGTAGCTTTTCTTTTTCAAGGGTTATTATAATTACTCCTACCCTACTCCTTTATTGTTCACTACCCCATCAAAATATGTCTGCCACCCTTAGACTACAATTGGGTTCTGGTTTTCAACTAGGAATTCAAACTCTAACTGCTCACCTTCTAATGGATGATTGGCTAAAAATTCTACAACTGCAAGTCTTTTTATGGTCTTTCATGTTATGTATTAGATATCAAAGTCTTAGAGCAAGAGAAGCCATTTACTCATTCTTCCTACAAAAGATAAAGCTATCTAAAGATATTTTCTTAGATTGTGTTTGGATACTGCCTATACTATATATGATTAGAAATAGTGGCTTAGTTTCTTCCAAGCCCACACTACTATTAAGCAAATCTTGTTCACTTCTATATACTTGGCCTCATAAGGAAGAAACTTCTTGCTTAAGTAGTAAATCACAAACTCAACCTCTAGCTCATCTTTATGTGCTACCATAGCCCCAATTGAGCTTTCTTCAATAGACATATAGAGAATTAGTGGCTTCCTATGTCTCGATGGTTGCAAAACTAGTGGCTTTAACAGATATTCCCTGGTTATGTCAAAAGCTCTCTGATAATCATCATTCCACTTGATCGGTTGGTTCTTTCTGAAAAGTTTGAAAATAGGCTCACATATGGTAGTGAACTTAGCTATAAATGTGCTGATGTATTATATCTTGCCTAGAAATCCCCTTATCTCTTTTTCCTTCTTCAAAATTGGCATTTCTCTAATTGCTTTGACTTTATTGGGATACATATCAATTCCTCTTTGACTTATAATATGCCCTAAGAGTTTACCCCAAGTTACTCCAAAGACACATTTTTTTGGATTCAAATGTAGATTGTATTTATCTATCCACATAAAAAACTTTTCCAATGCCTCCAAATGTCCTTTTCTCATAGTAGATTTGATCATTATATCATCAACATATATCTCCACTTTATTATGAATCAAGTCATTAAGAATTCTTATGGCCATCCTCTGGTACGTAGCTCTAGCATTGATTAACCCAAAAGGCATAACCCTATAGCAAAAGGTACCTAATTCCATGATGAAGGCAGTTTTTATCTTATCACTATCCTATTTAGAATTTGATTATAATCGGCATAACCATTAATGAAATTGTACATTTTACACATTGCTGCGCTATTAACTAGAATGTCTATATGTTGTAATGGAAAGTCATCTTTTGGGCAGGCTTTGTTTATATCCCTATAATCTAAGCACATCCTAACTTTACTATCTTTCTTAGTAACTAGCACCACATTAGCTAGCCAAGTTAGATACTACATTTCTTTTAAGGACATGGGTTCGATTTATTTGTGCACTTCTTCTTTTATCTTTTTTGCTGCCCCATTCTCCTCAGCTTCTATTTCACCAATTTTACTTTTGGGTATGTGTAAATGGCATGTTTAGTTGATCTCTAACCTTGACCCTTTTATCTCTTCCCTGGATCAGGGATCTATCTTCAATCAATCAAGTCTTGAATTCTATCCCTCAAAGTGAGGCAATTATTTATGTCATGGCCAGTATGCTGATGATACTAACAGTATAAGTTTAATTTGTGATAGGTCTAACCTTCATTCTTGGTACGTCTAGAAGGAATATATTGAAGTTTTCCTTCCTTTCAAAACCATTTCAAGCATTAAGATAGTGGTTTGGTCAAATTTGAATAGTGCCTAGTTGCAATAAACACCTCAACAATCTTACAAAAATTAGTCCCACTAAAACCCATTCTACTCATGTTTTGATTATTTGGACTCCTTCGATTGTTGAACCCTCTTAAGTTTTTCTTCTACTCATTATGCTCTTCTTACAAGTCAATCACTATATCCTTAAGCAATTCTCAGTCTTTTAGCCTTTTTGCTTTTAACCCATCTTTTAAGTATGGGTTAGCTTTTCTTGATGAACCTATGGATCTAATCTGATATTTTTGGGTTTCTCCTAATCTCTAGAACCCTAGACCTCTATCTTGAAAAGTACTCTATGAAGGTCTCATTGGGTTTTTGCTTAAGCAACTTGAGGTCTTTTATTATAACTTCCATGTGAGTGCTGCAGTTATATTGGCTAATGAAAGCTTCTGTGATCTTGCCTCAATCTTCTTTCACTTTCCTTTCTAGCTCATGGTATCAGTCAATCACTCTCTCTTATAGCGTTCGGCTGAAATAAGCCACCTTTTACTTTGTGCTAAGTTTGTGCCTCTCATAACTATAGCATATTGCTTAACAGGGGCCCTTAGATCAGTTGTCCCATTAAACTTGGGCATCTCCAACATCTTGAATTTAAAAGGTAGTATTTCCTTAGACTTTAGGGTGACTTCATTAAGGTCTAGCCCTTTGCCTATGGTGATAAGATAGGTTATTACCTCTATTTTCTCTTCCAGTTTTTTCATGGTGGCATCCTCAAATCTCCAGGGTAGAACCAAGTCCTCAAAAAAATTATATTCTACGTTAAAGTATTATGCCTTTTTGTCCTTCCCCCTTAAAACCTATAGCTTCTTTCTTAGTGCCAATTCCCTTAGAGGTAACAGTGATCTTTCCAGTAGGTGTAGCAATTATATCTTTAGTAGGTGGTGGTGAATCAAAAGTAGGAACAACCTCAGCAATTGCCCTTAAAATCATGGACATTATTCTTTTTTCAAACTCCTTAAACTTTTGGTCCATTCTGGCTTTAAAGTCCTTAGTAAAGGAGCTGCTTTCTCCTTGTCCTACTATGTCTATTGGATTGTGAGTGGAAAAGATAAGTTCTTATTTGGTTATTCTACTATCTGTCCCCTGTACCCAAGTGGCTCAAGGATCTATGATGGCTGTAAGATCAAAGGGTTAGAAATGATGAAATGTAAAAATGCTTGTGAATGCATAAAATGTTGGTGCATGTTAATGTGTACAACAATAAACACAAACAAAAGCCTTCCAACCTTATCTTTTCCCATACACGAGGTTAATATGCTTTTCCCTAGGAGGGCTTACCTGCGAGAAATCGGGGGCCTTAATAGATTTAAATAATGAACAACAAATAGCTAAACTTTATTTCTCTCATATTTAAAAGAGTACATGCAAGATATTTGGCTTATATATGTTGGATATGTTTAATCAAGCCAAAATGCAAAGTCTAGCCTATTCCATTTAGTAAAAGGCTAATGGGTTTAATAACATTTTGAGAGGATTAGTCCATATTTCACATATATTAGCCCATATAACACACAATACATCATTAATCGGGGTGTAACGCCTATGTTCTA